>SEOQ01000720.1:0-14757 GCA_004679275.1 Dentipellis fragilis
CCCCCCCCCCCTCGCACATAGTTTGCAACCGCATGGACACTGCGCGCACCACGCACCTCCCGCTGAGCGGCCCCCAGCTTCGTCTCCAGCCTAGTTTTCCCTTCCTCCCAGCCAAACGTGAACGGCGAAATCTCCTCAATGACCGCGTCGACAGCGTCAAAGTCCCACTTTCCTAGTGCATCGCATGAACGTGTAGCTGTGGTGCATATTGGGGATTGGAGATCGGCTCGCGGAGCAGGTGCAGTGATGGGGGAGGGGTTGGGTTGGGGTGTGGATGTGGACGTACGCGAGGCTTTGGTGCCCAGGGAAGGATCGTGTGGGTGGTCACCGGCTTCGTGCGTGGGTAGAGGAATACTATGGACGTATGGTCGCACTCGTCACCCCCTGCGCCCTGTCTCGGAGACCCTTTCGTCACGAAGTCGCCAGCCACGAGAGGTGGGACCCATGGCTTCACTACCTACGTCCGCGTATGCTCTGCGTCAGGCGAAAGCTTGCAAGGGATGATGTCGTTCGGGGCGAAGGGATAGCGAGCATCCGCCACACGGTGTTAGGGAGTCACGGACTGTGGGAGATACGGTGACTCTCGAGCCCAGGGCAATAGAACAGGGACACCTGCCAATTCTTCCATTCAGGCGTGACAGCAGCCCCATACTTGGTTACTCCGTTCCGGGCGGTGTCTGTCAAACAGATGGTCATGTCACCCGTACAACCGTAGACCTGTCATATTCTACAGCTGCAGGCTACTCGGAGCTCCTCAACGGATCTGAGCGACTACAGCGACACGTTAAGGAGGGCCGACAGGTGTGCATCCATTCCCCTGCCCAGTTATTGGAACCACTCATACAGATCATGATGTCAGTCCAAAGTGTCCTCACGGCTCACCACCCTACAGTTACTCGCTCATCTCCGCTGCTCCAGCCAACATGAACGAGCCTGATGTTAGGCCAGAACAACAACGTACTCGGAAGCATGGAATTTCTTGAAGCCCGAAGACTGGCTGCTCTTCACGGACCGCTTCTAATACGGTATTCCGGACGCAGCGCGATGATCGCGGCAGTGCTCGCTGTGCGTTCTGTTCTATCTGCTGTCTCGCTGAGTTGAATTGTATCTATTTCCGCCCAGATCGATCCAGGTGGAAAGTCTCCGCAGTCAATCGATAAGAATCATGAACCATATTGCACGAGGGTGCTATTCGGGAGCGCCATTCGCCGATGAGCTGTTCACCTCCATATCAACCGTATCCTTGGGCCAAACCTAATATCCTGCCGCCAAACGCGTACACCAACTCCGGCGAGTAATACAGGTACCCCATGCGCTATGGCGTTTACACGTGTATCTCATGACACCTTTGTCCCTTTCCGATTCATGATCTGGCTCCACTCCTGGCGCCGCGTGCTTGTCGATGATGCAGAGCGGACGATTTGGAGCGCACCACAGCATCCATGTTTGCTAGCAAATTTGCCGCGATCCTGCTAGTCGTCAGTATGAATGAACAGCTGTCCAGAATTTTCTTTATAGCCATGTCTATGAAGTATACGCTTCTACGGACCCAAAGCGGTACTGGCGGAGACGCGGAGAAGCAGACTCGTCACTCGTGAGACATCGGGTGAGGTTCGGGGAATAGACGCCAGAGAAGGCGGCCATTCGCAGTTCCATACCGGATGTACCAGCGGAAGGGGTCTCTGATGAAATCAAGGTACAACCGTTCCCGGTCACGGATAGCCTTGTTCCAAAACGGGACGTCCCATGAGTCTGGGGTCCAATTGCAACCCTCAAGACCTTAAGTCTGTGCGCGATGTTGGGAACCTGAAACTGCGACTGTAGGACTGTAGGCCTGGAATACCACTGACTCGACAGCCCGTCTAGCTATATAAGCCGTTATATCTAAAACTCTAGCCATCTTCCATCCCTCCATACTCGCACCGCAGCCTTAGCCTTACCTCTAGTCAGACAGCATGTTCGAAGGATACGGATTCTCCACCACCCCGGGATGGGACCAACCTTTCACAGAGCGGGGTCGCATCGAAGGTTTGTACTATGCGACTCGGGACATTTGAAACCTTGTTCAACGTCGTATGTATCCATACAATTTGCGCGTGGCACGAATATTGATGTTTCCGTTAGAATTTAGCAGCATCACTCGGTCAATGGGAGGACTTGCAACCGTCGTATCTGCCTCTTCCCGCCGACACTCCGACCATAGTGTCCTGCTGCGGCTGTGTCTGGAAATGCCCATGCCAGTGCCACCCGCGCACAGCCCCGGAGCCTTTCCCCGCCGACGCGTACCTCCAGTATTTCGAAGGGCCGGCGTCTTACCCCCAGCTTAATGCCTTCCCCGCCCCTGTCATACCCACGCTCACTCCTCCCACGCCCGGGCCGGTGCCTAGTGTTGACAGCTCGGCGCTTTTCGCCCCCTCTATTCCCGCCGCCAACGTCGATGCCGAGCAGCTGGATGGGGTATCAGAAACACCGTATGCAGGTCCCGAGGTCGTCCCACAGACCTTTCGTATCGCCCCCGGAGTGTTGAGACGCTTCGGTCTCAAAGGTCCTCCGGACTACATCGACTTCTCGAGGCCCAACTGCTATCGCAAAGGGGTGCTCCTCAGCGACATGCAGATCAAAGAATTTTCCGATCTAGCTCAAGCTGATGAAGTGGTACTGGAGAATCACGGTTGCCAGATCGTACTTCAAATCAACGTGAGTGAATCCGGCCGTCATTTGTACTTTGTCTTGATGACTCACTTTGACTTTTTCGTCAGTGGCCGGGGTATAAGGGGTGGAGCAAACCACTGCGTACACGCGTCCAGAGGCAGAGAAGAAACGTAGCAGCCAGTCGCGGGGTGATCGCGCACCGAGTCGCACTGTGCGTGCAGCAGTTCATCAAAGTGAGTTGAGTGGATCGCCTGTGGTGTACAGCGTCTAATCATCATGCTTGTACAACAGGATCAAGAGAATGAGCAGCGGCCGGAGCAGTGGGTCGTCGGGAGGGGCGCGATCGGGCTTAACAACATACTTCTCTTACGTCTGGTGCAGGTGACGCAAGGAGGCTGGCGAGCCGAATTTGCTGTTACGTGAAGGAGACGTGAAGAAGGAGGGGAGGTAGAAAGAAAAAGGAAGTCGTTGTCCGTGTTTGTATCTCCATTTCTGTTTTTCGGGACATTTGAATTTTGGTAGAAGATAGCTTTCATCACAAATCACATACTAACGATTCGTCAACTAATGCAAGGACAGTATTACCGGATTAGATAACTAGAATTAGAGATACACCCATCACGATACATCTTGTCTCATACTGTAACATGTAATGCGCTGCCACCTGGGTCCATCAGTCTGCCAAAGTGGGACGAGTTGACGCGACGGTTGAATGAAAGTACCCCCTTTTCCTACGTTGGAGTTCTCGTCCGTTCAATGTTCAGTTTGAGGGATGAACAGCGGCGGCACTGCCTCTATCCAAATGCGCACATTGTACTCACGAGCGCATATATAGAAACGCGAAGACGACAGTGTGGGCGCCAATGAGCAAATCTAAGTATCTTCGGTGAACTTCTTCATATGCTTCCACCACGCGCTAGTCTCCTGGTGCCGGTTCTGAAATATGCACTAGCACGCACTGAACTCTCGCGGACTTTGAGAGTCAGATCTTGGTGCCAATGATCGATCGATCAGTCGGATCCCGAAGAGGCGGTCCACAAAATCCGAATGAGCACAGAAGCGGCTACTCGTGGAGGACTCGAGACATACCACAATATAATACCTGTCCGACGAGGTCACGAGAGGACCATCAGCTGCGACAGGTTGACATGTCGGTGGCTAGCCTTGGTTATGTATGTCGTCGACAAATACAAGTAGATGCATGTAGGGCTCGAATTTGGATGTGACGCCATGCCTAGTAGTGTTATTTCATGAAGTAGATCACGATGGTTCGAATGTCAAGAACTCGCCTGTAGAGCCGGCACAGAAGCGGCATAGAGAGCCGGTCCCTTCCCACCCGACGGTACAGTAAGAGGTTGCGGGCTGAATACGAGGGCAAGTGGCAGGTGCTGGGAGTCACGGTACTGGTAGATAGCGTGATTATCATGAGTCATCACTCGTGCGGACGGACAAACATCGGAATCAGATGTTCCCGTCAACTCGAACATCCCCACACGAAACTCCTTCGTGTCTCCCGCATATTTCTACCCTAATGGATCCAGAGGTTTGGCACGGGGGTTAGTAGGCTTTGATTTAGGGTCTGCGGCAGTTGTATCTCGCAGTCTATGTGCAGTGCCAGCCTACTACTGGTAAGATGCCAGTGCATTTCGGTTGATGTAAGTACGAACGTACCTCACATGCATCTCAGTGCTGTCTTCAAGCCGAAGCTGGGAATACGCGCTATGGTTCAATCTCGCTTCTCTTGGAGGTGGAGTCAGCTTCCGCGTATCAGAAGATTGGAACTCACCATCCGCATCTTTAGATTCTACGGTCCCATAGTCTATAAGATACTAGATGCATCCTCCTGTCAAGACTCCCTGAATTTTGTCTACACTGTCGGCGACCATATGCTCGCGAGTGTGTTGGACAGTTGAACGACACAAGGAGAACTGTCGTTATCGCGGTGACTTCTTTGGTGGCCACATTCTGCGGATACAGAGCTGCAGCGGTTCGTGATCTTGTTTCATCCCGTCTGGTAATTTCTGACGTCTGTCAAGGTCAGCGCCTTGCGTGGCTCTCCAACCTCGTTATGCCAGGTATGTTGGCGCCCAGCGCATTGAGAATATCCTCGTGCCACCGCCAGAGCCCTCCGCGGTGTTCTCGTATGCAACCATCGCTGTCTCGACCTTCCAACATGCTGGGCTGGTGAACCGTGCCGCCAGATCATGGTCTCTACCACACTGGCACTCCCCATTCAACAAGTCTGTGAATCCGCGTCTGAGATCACGCTATGCCTTAGTTGCAAGCCGATCACTATAGAAACATGGCATACCTCGCGCCCCGCCATACCTTGTACTCTCCGTACTCTCGCATGCTTCTTCCTTTCCCGCCATCTATATCTCTGCATGGGACAATGCAGCATGCTTAAAGCGCGACCCCGGTGGTACCTCCGCGCGGTCGATGTCCTGCGTATCGAACGATGAGGTATGTTTTCATCGTACATGGGGCCGGGTTTCTGTCGAGTATGTGGATACAAATCACGCTGGCGGGCGGGCGACAACGATATTGGGCCCTCCCATCTTGATTTGTCGCAGCGTTCATATTGACTACTGGTACGCCGCTTTAGGCTGAGTAGAATCCGTGACTAACATATCATGGCGCTTTACAGAAGGCGAAAGCTGTAAATGTCAATTTGAACGCCCATTATTCCAAAATCTCAATCACGGTTCTAGTTCGATACGCCTTGGGCAACTTTGCCAGACTGCCGCTCGCCGCCACTCGTATACCCTTCCCTTCCACCATCCACTAGCACAGATGTCCATAACCTACCACGTCTAGCCAGTACAGCTCCACCGACTCCTATACTGAAGACGGGTAAAGAACGCACGTTTGTCCCCAACAACATCGTGCAGCTGGATGTATCGTTGTTAGTGCCTACCGTGGTCACTGACACTGCTCTCGGTCGGTCAGTCAAGGCTCTGCAAGGTCGCCTTGGCTCGCGCAGAGCCCTGCAGGTCCCCCCCGGATACTGTGCCCCCCTGGCGGCGAGACGAACCGGGCTCTACGCGGCCCTCCGGCTGTGCCGAGACTTCTCCCGTCCAAGATGTCTTGAGATCCTGTGTCCTTGCGCGTTCTGGCAGGGGCCCCGGAGAGACGGTCGTCCATGTGCGCTGTATTTGTCGCGGTGGGGTGGGTTGCGATCGATTGGGACATGATGGGTTTGGATGAGTCCATGCAGTCTCCGCAGCAAGAAGGGCCATGCAGTGCGATACGGCGGACATTGGCAAGCTGTTGTCATCAATGTTTCACGAGGCTCCGGACTCGCTGGTGTGGAACAGTGTTCCATATGGAATCGTTCCGCTGGATTTCCGCGGGCGAACTGGGTGGAAGGTGGAGTTAGTGAGTATTTCCCCATCGGCACTTCCATCATACCGTGCTGACATGTCTCCGTAGTGAATAGACGTAGAGTCCTCGGCGAGTGCCAGTGCGTCCCCGACTAAGGTGAGCGTCACTCCGTCACTGGAATTAGGAGTCTTTGGCGCTGACGGCCGTCTGTCAAATCGATGCCTCCCTAATACCTGCATGCATGGTTTCCGTACGTCAGCCGTTGCCTGGCCCGTAAACGCCTAGTTTCCCCATCTGTTTGACCACACCGGCTCCCCGAACTGTTCAGCCCCGACAGCCTCCCTTCCTCCAGTCCCCGAACACTCACAAGGTGTCGCTGACGTCAATATGACTAGCTCGGCCCGGACGTTTCTTTCATCGTCGTGGCCTGCTCTACCATCATCCGCGGCACGATCAGCGAGTCAGTGATGTGAACGGACCGAAACGCCACTCACGTATGTCTTGACATGCCAACTGGGCATCAGCGCATTCGAATCGATAGTTTCAGATGGCGTTGGCGCTGCATACGCCCCCTATTGCCCCTCGCCACCACTCTTCACGCCAAGGGCAAGAAGTCGAGACTATCTCCTTAGCTGCTTTAAGATGGGTCAGGTCAGGATGTGGACATGTGGACACGGAGGTACGCAGCGTTGGTGCGCCTTTGTTCTGGAGCACATGTTCACCGCCTCGGTCAGCTTCGTTGGCGGTCGCGTGGATGTGCAGCAGAGGGACGACGATATCCAGTTCCCCTCATCACCAGCGTCATTCTACTCGCGGAGTAGATTCTCTGCCTACATCCCACACATGCTTCGAGTGCATGCTGCGCCCCGGCGGGGACTTGTCCTCTGAAGCGATGTTGCTGCAGTCCCTTGTCGGGGGCAGGTTCTGAACCCGGGCTTGACACAAACCGATGTACGCATTGGTCAGGCCAGCGAGCGGAAGCACATCTGTCTTCTATGTGGGAATGCGAATAGCTCCACGGAGCGATTTTCCGTACTCAGCGCTCAGGCACGAACCTCGACGTCTTGTATGACATGTCCTGCAGCTGCAGGCTACGAGCTTGTCAATCGTTTCAGGTTCTGGTCTGGGACATCATGGAGGCCGCTACTCATATATGTAGGCTAATCGTTCATTTCGCTCCCCAACTTTCGGCAATCGGAGCTACTCGTGATGTAGTTGTAGGTTTACCACCCTGCAACTATTTCCTCATTTTTACTTCTCCAGCCAGCTGGATAGTGGTCCAGAGTGACCTTGTACCTAGCCGACAGAATTCTCTGAAGCCCGAAGACGCACTGGGTGGACCGCCCGGAATACGATGTCCCAAACTTAGCATGATGGCCCCTGCGGCAGTACTCACGGTGCGTTTCGTCCTGTCTGTTGTCGCGCTGAGTCGTCGTTGATCGATTTCTCCCAAGATACTTGCCCGCAGTCGATTGATACGAATCATAAACCATCTTGTTTCACGAGGGCGTTATTCATGTCTAGGCTGTTCACGAAGTTTTCTGCATGGGAGGTTCTTGACTCAAATCAGATTTTCAGCCACCAAACCTGTACACCGGCTTCGGCATGTCGTGTAGGTACGCCCTGCGCAGTGCTGCTTGCATATGGAACACTTGGTCCATCGATGGCTTCACGTGCGGCCGCTCCGTCTGGGGTGTTTGCTTGTCGATGAGGCTGCGCGGACGGTTTGGGCTCCGTGTTTGCTGCCTGGTTTGCTGAAAATAGGAATCAACAGCTGTAGAAGACATCACCAACAGCCATACTTCATCTGTGCCTCTGCAGGCGAAGGGCGACATCAGCGTCGGGACAGACTCGATGTTCCTCGAGCGGACTTCGACCTGGGACATATATCAGAAAGGGCGGCTGTTCGCAAGGTACCGTTTCACAGGATGATTATATGTGTACAGCTTCCCGGCTTTCCGACTCATGCTCTCGCCCAGCTTCCGGTATAGGCCCCGATGGCTCTTGCGTCGGGCACGGTGCTTGGGCACTGGGTAATCAGCTGGAGGACTGTAGGCCTGGAGGGATTGATCCCTGACTCACCGGCCTTTGTAACTATAAAAGGGTGCTCGTACTTGAAAATTGCCAGCACTCAGAAATTCTTCCTCATGTCCCTCTTCCGCACACTTCCACCGCCCACTCAGGCTTACCTTCAGCCAGACGACATGTATGAGGCTAACGGTTTTTATCCTCCCCCGAGGATGGTCCATCCTCCTACAGAATGGGATTGCAGCGAAGGTTTGTCTGACATGCGACCCATCGATAACATCTGAAACTTTATTCAACGTTGTATGTATCTCTAAAACTTGTGCATGACGCGAACGTTGACGTCTTTCTATCAGCATTTGCCAGCACTGCTCGGACCAGGCAAAGACTTGCAACAATCGTACCCGGATCCTCTCCACTATCCTCCGACCACAACGTCCTGCTGCGGCTGTGTCTGGAGCTGTCCATGCCAGTGTCACCCACGCGCAGCCTCGGAGCCTTTCCTCCTCGACACGTTCCTTCAGTGCCTCCAGTGGCTTGCATCTTTCCCCCAGCCAGAAGTCTTCCCCGCCACCGTCATACCCCCGCCCACTCCTCCCATGCCGGTGTCTAGCGTTGACAGCCCGGATCTTTCCGCCTGCTCTGTTCCTGCCGCCACTGCCGCCGCCAGCATCGAGCAACTGAATGGGGTGCCAAATGCAGGTCGTGAGGTCCCACAGACCTTTCACATCGCTGTCGGGACGTCGAAACGCTTCGGTCTCCAAGGTCTTCCCGACTATATTGACTTCAGGAGGTCGAACGGCAATGGCAAAGGCGTGCTCCTCAGCGACATGCAGATCAAGGACTTCTCCGACTTAGCCAAGGCGGATGAAGTGATGCTGGAACGACACGGTTGCCAGATCATGCTTCACGTCAATGTGAGTAAATTCAACCTTTGTTCCTTCTTATTCCTGATGACTCACCTTGCGTTGTTTGTCAGTGGCCGGGGTATAAGGAGTGGAAAAAACCACTGCGTACACGTGTCCAGAGGGACAAGGCATATGCTGCGGCTAGTCGCGGGGCGATAGCGCATCGAGTCGCACTGTGCATGCAGCAGTTCATCAAAGTGCGTCGGGGGAGTTGCCTGTGGTGTACAGCATCTGATGATTGTTCCTATACAACAGGATCAAGAGAATGAGCAGCAGCCAGAGCAGTGGGCCGTCGGGAAGGGTGCCATTGGGCTCAACGACATTCTTCTTCTACGTTTGGTGCAGATAACACGAGGAGCCTGGCGAGCCGAGTTTGCTGTTGTGTAAAGGTGAAGAAAAGTCCAAGGGCCCGGTTTCTTACGGGCCTCGCAACGACGACACTGCTCGTGCACGTGGGACGACGCGCTTAGTACGCTTTTAATTTCGTATCCTCTTATCTTCCACGTTCTATAGATTCCCTTATCATACGATCTGCAAGCCCTATTCCTGATCACGTTCCGTTTACTACGACCACGCTCGCCTCATGTTTCCCTTTCTTTCGACTCCACCACTTTGTGTCTTGACATAGTTTACTTCCTACTGTACTCACCTGCTATACTCACCTACTCTTCCCGCTCACTGATAATCTCATATTCCTGCCTGTCTCGTTCTGACTCCTTCTCTTTCATCTCTCTGAGCCATTCCTTGTAGCATATAGATTTTAAATTTCCCGTGTCGTACAGTAGAAATCTAGTTACCGACTCTATTTCAGTTTCCATTTCCCCTTTTGCCGACTGAACATTGAACCCGGCCTCCGTAACCCACTAACGACGCTCCCTGAGCTTTCGCGGACTCGAAACCTTTGAGAGCTATCTTACGGTCATTGATCGATCGAGATCGTAGATAAGAAGCATCGGATTGCAATGAGGCCCAACCTTACGATGTCCAATGACACCATCGGCAAGCCCATAGCCCACAGCGCACGGCGCGTCTCCGAGCCACGCCAACAACGATACCAACAAGTTTGTGGTCATATTCTGTATATCAACAAAGCGGTTACTATTGAAACTGATGAGTTTCCTACGTGGATCGCCGCAGTAAGTAGCCTTCCATAAATTTTGGTATGAGGATCGGCGTGAGGTTTTGATTTGAGAACACCCTGACAGTGCATCGAGTCACTGCATTCGACACTGAGCATCCCCACAATGTACGCATTCAGAATCCTCAAACCGAGTCGCAGTGTCTGTATACCATGAATTGGGACTCACATCTCGGACCGGCTTGAACGAGCGAGCACATTACCTGCCCTCGGCCCTCCTTCGTCGAACGTGCTGCTTGTTCTCAGTAATTTCAGAGCATATGCTGACGGACACTGCGCCACGATAGTTCCTATGAAGTGACCATTTCGTTGCAGGAAGATGCCGAAGAGGGAGTGCTCAGCCTTGAGCGCGTTCTAATGGTTCATCTCGTAAAATATTAGCATCTGATGGCCGCACCAATCGGAGGCACATATGGGACGCGGGAGTATACGACGAAGTGAGGACCGCGATTGCTGCGAATAGCGGCAGTTGTCGAAGAGTTTGGCGACTCAGGGCTGTGTGGCTGTTCCATATCAGCTGTGAACGTTGGGGTTCTGAATTTGGGAGACATTACCGGATTATTGTGATCTGTTAGAGCTGGTCCATGAACGATAGGGCAGTGTGAATTTGGAGCTGTCGGAACCCCCTTCACGAAGTGTGTTGCGATCTCTAACACACAGGAGAACCAGATAAATGCTTGTATACAAAACAGTGAGCGATAGTTCATCGTTATAGTGTATATCGATCGCACCAGTCCAATCCAATCCAACAGTATGCATCTGTTGAAGTAGTAGTGATTCTTCAGTGTTTCAACCGCCTTGGGATGGCTCAATCCTCCCTGACAATGTTCGTAAGCTAAAATCTCAACACATCCGGGGGAAGTGGAAAGATAGCATACCTGTTCACTTAACCCTCTGCGCCCACGGATCATAAATCTCGTTTCCTGTTCGCTGAGGTTGAGCAAAACACCGTTGCGGCAGGTCGAGCCGCCGTCCAACGAACAAGTTACCGCCCGCGCCAAAAATAGCTTCCGATCAATCCCAGATCCAAATCCGGCTTATCGGGGACGCTCCCCGAGCATTGGAAAGCCGCGGCATGGACTGCACCTTGCGGTCTTTGCGACTTATCGCACCTGCTGAGCAAGCCCCACACGCCAGCTACCCACCCAGCGATCACATCTCCAGAAACTCAATCACCATGCAAGACGCCCGCAAGCGGTCGCACGCTGGCGAAGTGCTTCTTCGACTCGTTACTCCATCTCCGGGCTAGCCGCGCTCGCGATACGAACGATGTCGTCCAGCTTGGAGAAAGAGAGTCCCAAGGAACTCGAGGCCGGCTTTGTTCTCGAGGATCAGGAGACTGGAACCAAGGAGTCGACAGAAAGCTCTCCGATCGGCGATGGCGCGCGTGGGGAGCAGACCAAGTTCCAGAGGTTCACGACGTTCTTGACGAAGTATGGGATCGAGACCCATGGGTGCGTAGAAGTCCTTCGTATATCGAGGTCTATCTGACAAACGATCTTCTTCCTACCATGCCATTAGCATCGATCCCATCCCGCGCGAAGACAGAACGGACAAACGTCTGTATCAGATGTTCTTGGCATGGCTCTCCGTCAACTTGAACGTCCTCACGTGAGGTTCCTTCGTCTCTCCCGCGCATTCTTGCGCCCTAACGGATCACAGGTTCAGCACGGGAACCGTAGGACCAGCCTTCTTCGGTCTTGGCCTGCGAGATTCGCTCATTATTATATTGATGGTCGACCTTGTGTGAGTAGGACTTTCACTCATGGCCTACGGCAGTCTGACCCGTATCTCGCAGTCTATGTGCAGTGCCAGCCTACTTGTAAGCTTGTACTTCCATTGATGTAGGAATGTGTCTTACGCACCGCTCAGTGCTGTCTTCGGACCAAAGCTAGGGACGCGTGCTATGGTCCAATCTCGCTTCTCTTGGGGGTAAAGTTAGTTTCCGCATATTGGAAGGCATGGAACTCACGACCCGTAACCTTAGATTCTACGGTTCCATGATCCCCAGCATCTTGAACGTCTTCTCGCTCCAAGGCTTCCTTATCTTGAACTGCATTGTGGGCGGCCAAACGCTAGCGAGTGTATCAGACAAGTTGAACGACACAGCGGGAATCGTCATTATCGCGGTGATATCCTTGGTGGTCACATTCTGCGGATACAGAGTGCTGCACTGGTTCGCCCTTTTGCTCTGTCTCGTTTGGTAATTATTGACGTTCTTCAAGGTATGAGAGCTTCGCGTGGTTCCCCAATCTCATCGCGTTCCTCGTTATGCTTGGTGTTGGTGCCAAGCACATCGAAAATAACCCCATGCCACCGCCAGAGCCCTCCGCGGTGCTTTCATACGCATCCGTTGTTGTCTCCAGCGTGCTGAGCTGGTGCACCATGACGCCAGATTATGGCGTCTACCATGCCGACACGCCCAGGTTAGATTATATGGTATACAGGCATGAATGGACACTCATTTTGTGTCCAGCTGGCATATCTTCCTCTACGTGTACCTAGGCTTCTTCTGTTCTAGCGTAGGTCTATCTTCTTGTGGCATTGTCTCTTCTCTGACGTTCAAGAATTACAGCTACCAGGACATATGCTCGGAGCGGCTTTTGCGGCAGGTGCACCAGCCGTACCTGCGTGGCAGGCAGGTCTCGGTGACGGCAGTGATGTTGGAGGACTGCTAGAGGCCGTGCTCGCCATGTCCGGTGGATTCGGGAAGTTTCTTACAGTGGTCATCGCATTGACCATCCCGAGTGCCGTCGCGCCCACTATGTATTCGTTCGGGACTAGCTTCATGGCTGTTACGCCACTGTTCGCTAAGATCCCGCGATATGTGTATGCGATAATTTCCACTGCCATGTGAGCTCGCCTTTTCTTCAATGAAAATTTCGGCTCGACTTACCTTTTTGTTCAGTCTGATACCTGTTGCCATAGTAGGGGCGACGCGCTTCTACAATACCCTGGTCGACATCCTCAGTGAGCACGACTGACTCAGATACCGCGAGATCTCACTTATTTCTTTCAAGGTATCATCGGCTACTGGAGTTCCTCCTTCGCGGCCATCGTTTTCGCCGAGCACTTCATCATCCGGCGTAATCGCTTCTCCTCGTATAACACCGAAGACTGGGATAAGCCAAGTAAGCTCCCACTCGGTATTGCCGCTGTGCTCGCCTTCGCCTGCTCGATCGGCATCATCGTGCCCAGCATGTCGCAGGTCTGGTATACTGGGCCAATAGCAAACAGCGGCACTGGCGACATCGGCGTGTACACTGGGTTCTTCACTGCTGGCTTGCTGTACGTGCCATTTAGATTGGTGGAGAGGAACGTTGAGCGGAAGATGGGAAGGGAGCCTTTTTGAAGAAGCCGGCTATCTTGATGGCGACGGATCTATTGGGATATGTGGGCTCATGTTATTTCTTGGATGCGTGAGGAATATGACGTTCGCAGAGACCAACCATGATGCATATGCAGTGTCAGTCAGCTCGACATGACCACAGCTCCGGTTTGCACCAGACCCGATCACCAGAACCCGAGCCCCAGGAAGCCGCCTCCGGAAGTCACTAGTATTAATGAAGAGCTCCGCCGAGAAGAAAAGCCAGGTATATGCGCCCATAACGGGCGCTTGCGAGCGAAGACCATTGACTGCGAACCTCTTGCATGGTGAGAGGCCTCGCCAAACCAAGTCCAGCCAGAGATGGTCGGATGGTGGCAGCGATTCTCGACGCCGTCAGACGGCGATGCCAAGGACTAAGAGCAAGAGAACCCGACCTTAGACGGACCACCAGCTCGCCGTCCTGCCAATGGCGCTTCTCGAAGGGCCTATGAGAAAGGAAAAGTCGTCGGCATTGATCTCATGAGGCGTGAAGGGGCGGTGATGGGGTTGATGGGGGGAGGAAAGAAAGCCAGTCGTCGCTGCCAGCCGCGCCCGTGCGGTTCTTATACGGGCGTCGGGCGAGCAGGAATTCAACTACGTCAGCACTGGCCAAGATGCATTTCAAGCCCGCCCATAATCGGAAAGGAATTCATGAACCCGGATCCTTGGTCCGAAGAGAACCGTACTCAGACGCGTAGGTTGCTAGCCTCGTGGGCGTACATTGAAAACATTGAAATACTGATGAACCGCTTGTTGCCTAGTCATACTGCACGCACGTGTATATGCGTCTTCAAACCAGAGAAAAGAGAATTCGGAAAACGCATAACAATCATGAACGAGTCGCGTATTGGTGCTAGCGCTCAAGAGCTCAAACGCAGATGCACGGTTGAGAACGATTGTTCGGATTCGCTATATACATGGCCAAGACCAGACAAATGTAACGTACACTTCCTACTAACTTCCCTTCTCGTCGCCTCGGACGCCAACACCCGGCCCCTCCCACCTGCACCACGACGAGCAGACACAAAAAGCAAGGCAACGATATCAAACAGCGGAACCAGCAAACCGAATAATTAGGAGGAGATGAGAACGGATACCGATACGAGAGTGGGGAGCAATATGTACGTATGAATGCTTACTGTATCGAGGGAGACGGAAACCGAGAGACTGGTAATGGAGAGTGAGATGCAGATTCGGGATGCGTATATGCAAAGGGATGTATGCGATATTGGGACGGATGGGGTGAGCAAATTAGGCGATATGCATATGCGACAGGATAACTTTGACGATAGTGAGAGAAAACAGAGTCYACGTAGAGAGGATGACCAAGAAAGAAAAGGGGG
>SEOQ01000721.1:0-14705 GCA_004679275.1 Dentipellis fragilis
CCCATGCCGCCCATCCCCATCCCCCCGCCGAAGCCCATGCCTCCCATCCCGCCCATCATCCCCGACATACCACCTCGCATCATCCCGCCTCCGCCCATCATCCCGCCACGCATGTTCATCCCGCCCATCATCCCAGGCATCCCCATCCCGGCGTGCCCGCCCATGCCTCCGCGGAAGCCGCCACCGCCGCGTCCACGGTCGGCGCCCGCGGTGGGGATGGGGATCCCAACCTGGTGCCGGTTGTCGCGCGGAGGGGGTTCTGTGGCGGTGGTCAGTATATGCGTATCTACATGGAGGAAGGAAAGACGCTGGCGTGCCTTTGGGGAGCGTGCGGAAGGGGTTGCCTTGCATGGTGCTTGTGGGGGTGATGCTTGCGCGGCGGTTTTGGAAGTCACTAGTGGACATCCATCAGTCAACATCCCGACGTCGATGGGGTAGGCAACTCACTTGTTCTCGAACCAGGTCTTGAGGGCTGCCGCGTTCTCAGGAGAGCCTGCTTCGACATACGCTACGCTGTGATAGTTGTGAGTGGATAACGTACAGAAAGAGGCGCATATACGTACCCTTTGCTCTTTCCATTGACTTTGTGCTCCGAGAAAGTGATGTCCTTGTGGTCGATGTTGATTCCTAGAGATAGCGCGACTTGGCGAAGGTCCTCATCAGTCGTCCACTGTAGGGAGAAACGAAGATATTTCAGAGCACGACAACACTGGACAGCAGAATGGACGTACCCATTGAAGATCTCCAATGTACAACGCATCAAACCCGCCTCCCCCACCTGTGGCCACATTCCGGTTCGCTCCATTCATCTGTAGCCCGCTCGTTGGCGTGGAGACATTCGTGTTTGCGTTTGCAGTGCCATTTGCTGACGCGGGTGACGGAGCAAAAGCGTTCGTTGAGGATGGCGTGCTGAGAGTGGTACTTTGTGCAGGCGCGGGTGCTGCGTCGGCGCGCCCGCTATCGTCAGCGTCGTCGTCCTCGCGAGGTCGCTTCTCGCCGATTATAGGTTTGACGTCGTTGACTTCGGCGGGCGCTTCGAACGTTTCCGGTTCCTCTGGCTGAGCTCCCTGGACCATACTCTATGGGGGCAGCTAGTCAGCATCCCTTCGAGCACGACGCGAGTGCGACTCACCTGTATTTCAGCGGGAAGGTTGTGAAAGCCGTCGTCTTCGCCGTACAGGTCAAAGTCGTCATCAGCCATATTTTCGAGTGACTCAAACAGAGGTGGGGTGAATTAAGAAGTCTTTGTTGTGATGTGCAGTGCGAGTGACAGGAGGTCTGTGTAGTGTATGACAGGACGATATTCCACCATACAAATGCAACAAGACAGCGACAGGTCAGATACAGGTGTCCTAGGTAAGTAGCGGGCGCTACGACATCAATTGGAAACAGGAAGGGAATCCTCACATGCAGATTATTGATACACAGATAGAGTTTCTATTAACGCTCACGGAGAGAGATGAGATACAGGATGAGACGAGATGCGAGAGTCAGGAAAGGTGATGGTGGGAGGAGAAGAGGAGGAGGAGGTCAACGACGCGGGTCAAGGCAAAGCAGCCAAAAAGAACAACCGCCCACTCCGGCAATTGCCGCGTCGCGGAGTCTTCCTTCCCACGCATCAATCTATTGTTCTACCGTCACTACAACGCTATGTTTCTCTGCCTCGTACGAACTCTCCACCTTCGCCTGCGTCTGCGTCTGCTGCAGAATCAACATCGCCTCATGCGCAAAGGATGATCGTTCTCTCAGCTGCTCTCCGTATCGCAGGAAGATCAGAGGGACCGGGATGAGGACAAGGGACAGGAACCCAAACAAAGAGACTATAAATCAAACGGTCAGATAGGCAGCGTGTGCGTCGGGAAGGCAGTACGCACCACCCCACTTTGTGCCGATGCCGCTGAGCAGCGGATGTGTGATCAGGGGAAGGGCAGCGGCGAACGTGGCTCGCGCAAAGTTGTTGCACGCGTTCGCGCTCGACGCGTAGACCGTGTAGGTTTGCGTGAGGCTAGGTATCGTGTCAATCACGGTACTATACGAAAATAGGATACGCACTATGCCAGGAAGGTCATGAATATCCCCATCATCGCGAAGCCAAAGGCCGCACCGGCTATGGCAGGTGCAATCCAATGAACCTCTCGGCCGCTGGTCCTGTTACATTTCAGTCAGAGTCAATCCCCGGCACATATACAGTCACCTACCACGCGAACCAGAACAGCGATATTGGAAGCATCGCGCTAGATGGTACAAGTCAGTATTCCGTCATTGGCAGAGGGGCCTGACTTACCAACAGAGCACGGCAGGCCTCAATCGAGCCTCGGCAGCATGAGTTGGCTTGCTCTTGGGCTCAATACCGGGGATCCGGATGCGAGAAAAGAAGGAATTGATGTAGTCATAGGGTGCCACCCAAAACAGCATTCCAATCGGCAGCGGGATGAACATTAGTCCACACAGTCTGAATGGGATGTCATGCTGGCAATCAAGGGTAGGTTAATATCTATTACTATTAAGTGTCTGGTGTCGCTTACCTGCTCAATGAAGACGACTGGATATGCTTCGAAGAAGAAACTAGAGTCGACGTCATCAGTAATGACTAGCCTCTTCGCGGACAGACGACGTACTAGATGATCCCATATGCCAAGGAAATCCAAACCGCCGCTCCTTGATTGATAGGCTCGCGCAATAACATCTCTGGGGGGATGTTTGCCGATGAATTTGACTCCAGGAACGAAGATACTCACGAGCAGGACGAAGAACATGTCGTCGAATAATGTCTGCTTTTGATTTATCGGAAGTCTCGTGTGCAGCCCGGGCATCTGTGCGACCTCCTGCACGCAGCCTGGCAGCACGTTTTGCGAGTATCGAGGGCCCGTGTGTTTCTGGAAGAAGGAACACAAGGGGCCAACATGTGACGACAAAGAAAAAATGCACCCGCACAACCCACAGCCTACGACTGAATTGAGATAACCTATGTCGTGCATAAAAAGAGCAGATCTCACGCGCTGCCCCCTTCGGTTGCGGCCGCGACAAAGAATCCGACGAGTGATCCAATGCAAGGCCCCGATAATGGGCAGAAAGCGCTGTGAGATATTTCAGAACATCCCTCATATACTGCTTGATTTACTTACTACCATGCGACGGCTGGAGCCTTGATATTAGCGAGCAGGGTATATATAAAATCGTGACGTTTACCTTTACTCAGGGCATGCGGGTTGTTGTAGAACATACTAAGCTTACAGATCAGTCGACATTAGGAAGGATGAACGGAAGAAGACGCACTCTGAAATAACACCTCCGCCACTACACATCTCCGTCAGCTAGCATTGCAAGCAGTAAGAACGTGTATACAGTACTTTGTCAGGGCACAGGATGCGCAAACTCCGGTAAAAAAGCGAACTAGGTGTGCGTCAGTCAACCGAGGGATATGTTGTAATGAAACAGACTTCTTCTGACAGAGGAGTATAACGGTGATGTTGTTTGCAAACGCGGACGGCGCGATTGCACCTATAAACGTGATGAGAGTCACACGTTAGCTATGATTGTATCAAAAGGACAGGTTCATTACCGATGAGAAGGGGCCATGAGGTGGTGTAAGCCGGCTTGCGGCCATACATCTCGGACATTGGTCCTGATTCAAGCACATTCAGTAGATTGCACACAGCTTGGAGGACAGGGAAAGCCCGTACCCCCTGAGCGTGTACGTTATTATTAAATTAGTGAGGTGATACTATAATAACTCACAGATGAGCGGCCCCAGAGCAAAGCCGAAGACGTACAGCGTGAGACCGGCGCTGGTTGTCTCCTCGTTGACCCCGTACACCCGCTGCAGTTGCAGCTCTGCTGGTGCCTTTGAAAAGCGAAAATCGTCGGCCAGTCTTCGAGACTATTGCATGCATAAAAACGTACATAAGCGGACGAGCCAAAGACGCTGGAGCCGCAAATTCAGCACAGTACGCCATGGATCGAGGGGAAGAATTCGTACGAAGATACTGAGAGGATGCAGAGCGACCCTAAGACGCTGAGTTTTCTCCAGAGAGGCCAATTGATCGGGTCTTCTGGATCGTTCTCCACGAATGTAACGACATCTGTCTTATCGTCCGAGAACATCTTTGCACGGGCGGAAACTTGGGTGAACACAGGGCCACAGAGATGGAGGTCGAGCAAGGCAGCATGTCAGATTGCGCAAGGCGTCTTCTGCCTTTATGTAGGCGTGGCCAGGGCGGGCCTGCTTCAGAGGCGTTGGCCACCGGGCCGTCTAAGCATGGCCGAGGTAGAACAGGCTTCCTGATTGCATCATGTCCGTGTCGGATATTGGCATAGCTGGTCACGGGACATGGAGGCACAGAGAGATGTGAGCTTGTACAAAAGATCCTTGTACCAGTCCGATTCGGAGGGAGTGACAGCGCTAGATGATACCACGCGTACTAAGCGCGATGCAATATCCTCGTAATCCATTCCTATTGGTTCTGAGAAAACAGCTCGGATATTTTGGACACACCTCGTGGTCAACATATGCAGCTCCACTTCAAGGAATTTCTCGATGGGTATTGCATCGCCAGAGTCCGGCCGGTAGGAAGGCTCCGTAAGTGTGTGGTACCCGATGCCCGAAGCTGAAACAGTAAGCAATGAAATTGGTTCTAGCTGCATTCCCGATATCTTGGTAGATATAATCGGCTGGTAGGTGTCGAGCCGCGCTGCTGGCGGGTTGTGGGTGCGGAGGTGTCGGATGAATATTGTGATGTTGCAGATGAAGGACGCCGATTCCAGGACGCCGACACGACATCTCCAGTTCGTTTATCGCATGAAATTATAGTGAATGGTAGGAAATACCATCGAATCTGCATTGTGAAAGGGCACCGAAGTAAGCGACAACGATAGACTATATCATCTTCCGCGGCTCTGTCGTTTGATTTATGTCAGCAATCCGCATTCTCGGAAGCAGGGCGAGCACGTAGCGATCGACCATGGCTACATTCTAAGACTTACTTACCGACTCAGTGGCTAGAGGCAAACGTGGAAGGTATGCATATGCTCGTACGCAATCGAGAATGAGGTTTCAGGATAATTATGGCACTGCATCTGCCATATACGCACTCTCTTACAGACAGATTCAGTTCTTTTTGATAACGGGAGGATGTCTAAGAGCAGAAGCCAGTCAGTGAGAGCTAAAAAGGTTATGCGAAGTGCGAATGTTACACGTACGGTACAGGACATTGTGACGAGCACGATATCTAAAATTTGGCCCATGGAAATAGCACGTGGGATATCATGAAATGTTGAGCACGACTCAGCGTCTGGAGATTGATCACGTTGAACAACAACCCTGAGCTTTCAATGTGCCTGGACTGAGGCACTGTTCCGGAGCCTTGTAGCACGAGAATAATTAATGTGCAGTTTTTCATACGCGACAGGCTCGAGCTTCCGAGTCGCACGTTCAATATGAGGGCATTGCATCAGCTGGCAACGTGTGACGGTTTTTGAATATTTGAATACTCACAAACGTACTGTGAGGTCCGTGGAGATGATGGTTGTCGCAAGTGAGGCCGGATATCACACGACCAAAACGTTCATCGAAGCAAAATCCATCACACGTGCGCGTGTGAAACAGCAGAAGACCGAAGTACGACGAATCTGGAAGAACGTTGGGAACGAAGCTGGCTCGAAGAAGATCGCCTGTTGAGCATAGCCCCTCCGGCCGCAGTGCCTAGCCATGCAGGACTCGTCGATAAGTATCGATATTTCCGGTGTTCCTGGGGCCTAGATGCTGGCCGAGGCGGTCTCAGCGATACTGACGATGTGTTCTAAATTAGATGAAACTGGAATGCCTCACCTATTATGAGGATAAGGTTCAGACATGCTCCGATATCGAGCCCTGCCGTATCTCTGCATCCACGGCCGATGGAGAGAGAGAACCACATTCGCGTATGGATCTAAATCTTGTGGCCTATATAGTTGACGGTGGGAACATGCCATACTGCACCTAGGTTCTGCCGGACATGTCAATGAGCGCTGTCATGCGTGGACATAGAAAGTCCAAGTTCAGAATTGTGTAGTGTGGTCGGGGCGGAATCGATGTGCGGTGTTTGAAGATATAATATAGATGGCAAATGGGAGTCCGTCTGGTTGCCGGCGCTTATGTTGTCAAGCATGAGGAGACGGTGGATCAGCTGGAGCGGGTTGATGGAGGGAAGGAGCGCGTGAAAGCTCCGGGGAGGCGATCCAATGAGAGGGCGAGAATCGGCGCATGCTTCGGCTGTAGCAAGCGCCAGGACCTGAAGCATGCAGAAGATCTCAAGTCGGACAGGGAGGTGCCATCAATCCAGGTATCAATTTTGGCGTCGGTGGGGCAGATAAGACCAGCTGATGCTCAAGGCTTTCGAGTTCTGCGCTGTCTCTGCTTCTTTCCCGTCGTCTTTCTGCTCCCCAGACGCGGTAAACTTGTTTGACTAGCCATGGCCGCTGTTGTCGCGAAGCCTCGCCTCTCCCAGGTCTCTATGATCTTCGCGTGCGTGTCCCTTCCCCGCAATTCCGGGGTACCATCAATACTGATGCCTTGTCCTGCAGTGCTGGCACGGCCCTCTTTTCCGATGGTCAGTACTTCTCTGCATTCTTGTGTCAGAGATAATCCAATGGAGGACGTACAGGGTATGCCAACGGTGTCATTGGCCAAGGTGCGTTTGCTCTTGTTGCATTGAAAGCTTTCGGCTGTGGCTTAGTCATGTTGGTTACGCGCAGTGAACTCGCGTGAGTTCTACGAGACTCTTCCTTCCGGTGAAGCACGACTTAATCGTTTCTCTATGTAGTCCTCAAGAGGATCTATGGCACGGAAATCAGCACGAATTATACAAGGACACTTAGCAGCACTTTGTTTGCTGGCACTATCGTCGGCATGCTTGTCTTCGGCTATCTCTCAGACAAGATTGGTCGCAAGTTCGGCATGGTTCGTACCATCGGGTTTTGCATCACAGTGCTTACCTCTATATTTATCGTACGCGACAGACCCTCGCTACTGCCATTGTCGCGCTGTTTTCTGCTCTTTGCGCCGCGTCGTCGGGTGCGCATCATAGCGTTGGAGGCTTAATCTCCATGTTATCTGCCATGCGGTCCGTCAATCCTTCTGCTTGTCTGCTAGTACCGACTTAATGTTCTTGCAGCTTCTTCGTTGGCATTGGTGTTGGAGCCGAATATCCCTGCGGCTCAGTAGCGGCATCCGAACAATCGGAGGAGGAGGGGATCAGCAAGCGCGCACAGAACAGATGGTTCGCCCTCGCAACCAGTACGGCCCATTACTTGCGTATGCCCTTCACCAGCTCACGCTCTCGCGTCAGACTCCATGATCGATTTCGGCTTCGTGATCTCGTCTTTCACTCCGCTGGTGCTATTCTGGATGTAATGCGTCTTTGTTTATATCCGTTTCTCACCGTTGGCTGAAGATGCTCTGATAGCTTCGGGGAAAACCACCTTCGTGCCGTGTGGCGACTTTCGCTTGGTCTCGGATTTTTCCCTGCTGTCGCAGTCTTCATCTGGCGTCTCAGTATGGAAGAGCCGACACGCTTCAAGAAGGACAGCATGAAGAACGCGAAGGTCCCATACGTGCTCATCATCAAGCGCTACTGGCGGAGTCTGTTGGCCATATCGTTTACTTGGTACGCTTTCTTGTCCCTCCGGATGGATGGCCTCTTATGTCGCACCGTAACAGGTTCCTCTACGATTTCATTACGTATGTTATTGACATCCTATGCTAACATCGTGAGGTGCTGAATATTTCGCAGATATCCAGTTCGTTGCAGGTTCCTGTGATTTTTTTGTGTATCTGATTTGTTGTTATCCTAGTTCAGCATCTATAGCTCCACTATAGTCAACACGTTGGTATTTCACGCGAATCCTCACTGTACAGTGCTGACCCCTATGCAGAATCACCAACAATAGTGCGGCTATATCTGTGGTCTTTGGCTGGAACACAGTCATCAAGTGAGGGTATTGTTCTCCCTTGAGTTCCGTGTCGCTGACGGCCTGGTTTTCAGCTTGTTCTACATGCCTGGTACTGCTTTGTTTATTGGCTCCGCTTTGCCAAATATTAATCATTCATTACTAGGCACCCTTGGTGGCGCCCTCGTCGTTGATTATTTGGGACCTAAACACACCATGGTACGCTTTTCGCAGCTACTGTCTCCTTCTCGCTGACAGAAACTCCAAAGATCACTGGGCTCTTGCTGCAGGCTATTATTGGCTTTATCATGAGCGGTCTCTACGACAAGTATGTTTCAATACTTTACTAGTGAGATATGCACTCTAATATTGCGACAGGCTTGTCGAACACATCGCTGCATTTGCTGTAAGCATACCTATTGCCATTTTTATGACACGTGCTGACCCATGGCTCACATATAGGTGATATATGGTATTTTTTTGACCTTCGGCGAAGTTGGTACGTGATGCAATGCTGTCCGCGGCATGTAAAGAAATCGTGTATTGAATATCATGTCCAGGTCCTGGCAACTGCCTTGGTCTTCTGGCCGCGAAGACTGGACCCACAGCCGTGCGCGGGCAGTTCTACGGTATTGCGGCTGCCATCGGCAAAGTCGGCGCATTTGCTGGCACCTGGGGTAAGCCTTCGTTGCAATGCTAACTCCAATGGCCTAAATAACCACGGGCCACTTTTGTAGCTTTCCCTGCCATCATAGATGGTAAGTTTGACCCAAAGGAACTGCAATCCTCTAGCTGATCGCTTGCATGTCAGACTTTGGGACTAAAGGGAACTCGGGTATTACGGGGCCCTTCTGGATAGGAAGCGGTGAGCAATGATACCAGTGACGCAGATTGTTATCTCATATACACCGATAGGTCTGGCGATCTTGAGTGCTTGTGTAACATTCCTCTTTATCAAGCCCCTAACCACAGATGGCATGGCCCGCGAAGATGCTGAGGTTCGTATTACTCTTTCCTCATTCCAGCAGCGACCATCGGGCTGATATCTTTGACGTGCAGTTCCGCCAGTACCTGGAAGATCATGGGTACGATACCTCCCAAATGGGTCTCGCCGATCAGGCCTCGCAATGGTCTCGCGATTCGCTCCCGGAAAAGGAGCCCGAGGTCGACGAGAAGGTTGTCGTGTAGTAGGGTTCGAAATGCTCTTTCGGTTCGATACTTTCTTGGGATTCATAATTTGAGAATGCGTCTGCCTGGCCTGACGATAACGCCTATTTCACGAGTACTGTAGATATCCCGATTTTGTAGTCAGATGTTGTACCTTGCCTCTGTTATAATGACCACCAATGGCTTGTTTTCTCATTCGGGAGTGACCATATATAGACGGGGAAGAGATGGATATGAAGGATGACAAGAACAGAAGGGGGTGTCGATAAAATACATGGTACGGAGTCGGATTAATGCTGCATTGCTTCGCTATCTTTTCCTGTCTTCGCCAACTCGTTCCTAAATATTGCGTGAGTGATAAGTTTGATCGGGACAAGAGTACACGACACACCTCAGCTGAACGCTGAACTCTTCCTCAATATCGTCATCGTCCCAGTTGTCCTCCCACAGTTTGTCACCTCCGGACTTTGCAGCGCCAGGTGCTGCACCGCCAAGGTGGGCGAGATCCGTCTGAGAGTCATCCCAATCTTGAAGGTAGTAAAGAGTGTCAGATGCGACCGTTGTTCGTTAGGGTTCAACGCACCTTGGACTTCGAATTCCTCGAACTCGTCGTCCTCCTCCAGGACGCCCAGCTGTGGCTGAGCGTCTTCTATCGGCTGGTTCGCGACTGTAGATCCGGGCTTCGTGGTCGAAGTGCTCTCGGACATGTTGAAGTACGTGTAAAGTAGCAAGCTAGTGGTGGCGGTATTGTAGAGGACGCGTGGACGGTGTGCGCGTCTGGAGTAGAGACGGCAAACACCGGGTTATTCCCACGGATGCCCCTGTGCGTTAAGTCCTGGCTGTCTGCGGCGCTGCTAGCTGGCCGTCTCTTTCCTCCTGCATGCCCATGACCGTGCTTTTACCTCTCGAAGAGGACCAGAACTCCCTCAACAGTGGCTATCCTTCGTTTCTGAAATCTTCATGCCAGCCTTCTGAAGACATCTCGCGTGTGGTCAAGGCCGTGGTCAAGGCACGTTCTATAGCCGTGGTCTGTGGTGAGTGGAGTCGCCTACATCTCCTATCGCATGGCTAATGAAATTTGCATCAGGTGCTGGCATCTCTGTGGGCGCTGGTATTCCTGACTTTAGGTCGAGCGACGGTCTCTTCCAGAGCCTTAAGAGGGACAACCCTTTCCTTTCGTCTGGGAAAGATTTATTCGATGCATCGGTTTTCAACGTGAGTGATGACAATTCTATGTGCGCCCTGCTCGCAATTTGCACCCATGGTTTCGCTTCGGGAGCCCATGTACCTGCAGTTATATGGCCAGTTGTGCTTATGATTGCTTCCCTCTCCCATAGTCCGAACAGACTCTATCGCTGTTCTATCGCATGATCGCCCATCTCTCCGAAATATCTGGCACAGCAAGCCCAACGCCTTTCCACACCCTTCTGCGTTCTCTTGACGACCGCCGCTCTTTATTGCGTGTATACACGCAGAACATCGACGCGCTCGAATCGAAGACCGGCATCTCCTTTGGTGTCCCAGAAATTGAGGACAAACGATACAAACCAAGGTCGCGTGGGAAAGGGAAGGCACCAGCTTTGCCTGCCGATTCCGGTTCGGATCCCGTCTACACTTCTCGCCTCCCATCTCCGCCGCCAGAAACTCCCCGCTGCATTCCCCTCCACGGCACCCTGAAGTCGCTGCACTGCCAGACATGCACGCACTCCTTCCCGCTTACTGATCACCTATCTTCACTCTCGGCGGGAGTACCACCTTACTGCCCAGAGTGTGCTGCTCTTGAAGAAACACGTCAACTCGTCGGAAAGCGCTCGCGTGGCGTGGGGAAGTTGCGGCCAAGCGTTGTATTATACAACGAGGACCACAAGGACGGAGAGGAGGTAGGCGAGGTGGTGCGGAAGGATCTCATGGGCAACTCGAAGGGCCGGGGTCGGAATGGCGCGGATTTGCTCCTCGTGGTAGGCACGAGTCTGCGTGTTCCGGGTACGAAGCGCATCGTACGGGAGTTTTCGAAGGCCGTGCGCTCCCGCGCATCATCGAGGATTTCTGCCAAGGTTACGGATCCTGGACCGTCGACAAGAACCGAGGACCCTCCAATTCAGACCATCTACGTGAACCTGGACTTCCCAGTACCCTCGCGAGAGTGGGAAGGCGTCTTCGACGTTTGGGTCAAAGGAGATGCCCAGGAATTTGCCGACCTTGTTCACAAGGAGCTACTGAAGGAGAAGCTTGCACAGCAGGCCATACGCGACCGGAAACGGAAACGGGAGGAGGCGCTTCGTGCGGCGACGCAAGCTTCCACAGATTCGTCCGCTAAGCCAGCACCTCCGAAGAAATGCAAGCCATCCTCTTCAGCTTCTGTGGACGTGCCGCTTGGCCCACCTTCACGTCGTAAAGTGTCTCCGTCAAGCCAGAGCTCAACTAGGCAGTCACCCGCTGTCGTCACGCGCAAAGTCAACGGTGAAATCAGTATCATCTTACGCATCCCTCCCCGTCCTCCTGTGTCTCCCATTGCCATCCGTACACGGGCTGTGCCAGAAGTTTATATTACGACACCGGCCCCGCCCGGTCGCGGCAAAATTCCGAAGAAACTTCAATTACCCCCAACACCAGCTTCAACCCCCTCTGCTCAAGACATGGGTCGGACAAGAATTACAGGCACCAATAACAGTGAGATGAGCAGGCCTGTGGAGCGAGAGGTGGATCGTGATGATGATGTAGATTCTCTTCCGATGTTGCCTAGAACTTTGCGAAGAGCTCAGTTGGGTCTACGAAGTACTAGCTAGCATAGATGTTTGCCATACTTATATTTATTGTATCATTATTTTCTTGGACCATATGGCTAAACTTCTCTGAATGTCCGACAGATACTTCTCGGTAATCTAGTCTTCATCAACCTGGACCGGCACCGTGCGCGAAAGGACCTCGGGCTCGACTTCCGGAACGTCTGGCGCTGGTTTATCTTCGTAGGACAACTCAGCAACAGCACTGCTGTCCCCTGCAAAGTCAAGTCCAAAAAGAGTGTCGTGTGCGCATAGGGTACCTTTTGGGTGTACACAGAACCAAGAAATCACCGGGCCCATGCTGCCAGGCTTACGGGATGCCCAATAACCATCGACTTCCATTCTGCTCGATGCCCGCTCTGCCCGTCCTGCCCACCCTCAAACTTCAACATCAAATTGCTGCCTCTGCCTCCCTCCACTGGCGAGCTTCCCTTGTTTCGACTTCTGCTTAATCTCAGAAGTTGAAACAGTCTGTGTAAGGACCGATGACCGAGATAGGTCATGGGTCTTGGTACAGGACCCGGGATAATATAGGGGGAGGTCGGATACAGGTCCGCCGGTGGTCCCCCTCTGGAAGGGCCAAAGGCCGGATACCTCTTGGTGATCGGTCCCCCGCTCGGAGATAGCCGGAGGCCCCAGGTCAGATACCCGATCCACCGACAGACGCGTCATCTTGATCGATCTCAGATACACGTCCACCGACTCGGATGCGAGACGCCTATTGTCTTGTGGCCACATTCCTCTGGCGGCCGTCTAAGTCAACAATGAATGCCATGGCGGGGCCCAAACCTGTCTCAGGCAGTTGTAGACCTTGGTGTGTATCTTCCATCATATCTCAAGCTGCGGGCATCCACATCAACGGGAGCGGTGAATATAAGGGTGGACGGGGACTCGACATTTGAGTAGCATTATCGTTCCTGTTAAATTTTGCCCTCTTCTCTCAGAATGACAGACTATCTTACAGTCATTGATAACCATGATCTCCCAGCTCCAGACTTATTGGAATGGATAAGCAAGAATAAGACCTTTGAAAAGGTTCCTCAAGATGTTCAGTACGCTCTCATGAAGTGACTGGATCTCTCAGCCAATGCAATCCATCTTCTACCAGCAAATTCTTTGCCTGCGCCGCATCTGAGTTTTCGGTGCCTCATCTCATGAATGGCTTACAGATCATATTGCCTGCTTCGTGCTTTACGGATCTCGAGATCAAATGATGGTGGTGTCCTTGCTCATATTCGACATTCTCTCGACAAGCTTCATACAGAAACTTTGTGCCATCACCGGGCAAGTGATTTTAGATGGCAAGATGTCTCTCCGTGACTGGCGCCACCTGGTTAGATATCTGCCACTCAAAGTGATCAAGTTCTGGCAATGGCTGATGGACATCATACATGCCCAGAGGGCCTGGAAATGAGCTTTTCGGTGGCTAAATGACCAGATACAGCGAAATCCCTCTCTAAAGGCTCTCCAGGATCGCATCAAACAGACTCTTGTTCACACACCTTGGCGTGAGCCATTCTCGAGTCTGGAGAACTTCGTGACTGCGACCGACATGTCTTTACTTCTCTCAAATGACTGGCTCAATGATGACATGATCAATCACTCGCATAACCTTCCACCTCTAAGCATTCTCGTACATCGTTGCACAAGTTTGGCAACATGCTAAGAATCAATGGCGGCAATTCATGACATATCATGGCAAGACCAAGGAGCTTTGCTTGCCACATTTTGCTCATTTGCCAGCATTCTCTTTTCTCTCTTACCTCAGAACCCTATTACAAGCCCACAGACAAACAACAATGCTTTTGTTGAAATGTGCAGCACAACCTTTGACAAAGTGTACTCCAAGTTGCTGGCCAAGAAAGGAGCCATTATGCAGGCAGTACACACATTACTACACCCTCCAACCAGGAAACTGAAGAGTCATTGATGTATACTATACTATGCTTATACGAGATAATTTCAATGGTAATCGAAGATGATTTGCGAGTGGTACAGAGCAATAGTGCGGCACAGCCTGAAGTTTTGGTACAATGATAGGTCAGTTTCAAAGCTAATGATCTAGGAACAACTACGGCACTTGGGGGAAGCTCAGAAGGAGCCGGGGGAATTTTTTGTGGAGTTTTAGCAATTTTTATTGATTTTTTAGAGGTTGGATACTGAGTCCACCGGGTGGGGGGAAAATCCAGGAAAATGCTGAGGTCAGATACAATGTCCACCAGCCAAAGGGGGACCTTGGTGTCCCCCTCCAAAAGTCACTTTTCTCGAAAATCTGTATCCGACCTCCCTCTATATTATCCTGGGTCCTCTTGGTACTCAACACTCACACACAAGGGAATGCCTTGTGGTATAGAGAGCCTAGCCTGTCTTGGCTAATGCAAGAGCAAGTAGGCATCAGGAAAAAGGGTATTTTTTTCTAGAGCCAATGAGATGCTACTAGATCAACATGTGGGCTACAGAACAAATACCGGTAGATTGCCAGTAGCCAATCAAGGCTATTCTGATTCAACTATGAATCAGTTCTAATATTGGACTAGTTGGGAGTGGGCCATCACAAGTGCGGCAGGTCTGATTCAGCTAAGGGGA
Source organism: Dentipellis fragilis (assembly GCA_004679275.1). Classification (NCBI taxonomy): domain Eukaryota; kingdom Fungi; phylum Basidiomycota; class Agaricomycetes; order Russulales; family Hericiaceae; genus Dentipellis; species Dentipellis fragilis. Next base: position 14,463 of record SEOQ01000721.1, read on the forward strand.
AACAGTTCACCTTTTCCAAATGTAATGTGAACTCAATGTTACGGGCTGTCCCATTTTTGCTTGACTTGGTCAATGCCATCAAGGCCCGGAGCCCTCCAGCTGCCCATTGGTCTGGTCCCTAGCATATACATCAGGAAACACTGAAATATCTACACAGCAATTTATACTGCTTTAGTAATAATTTTTGATCTACTATAGTGAAATAAATTTGTAATATATTTTATATTTTCTGTAGCATTTTGC
>SEOQ01000722.1:0-14704 GCA_004679275.1 Dentipellis fragilis
ATCTGTCGAAACCAAGGTAGACCTCACCGTATAGTTTGTCTTGCCTAAAACCACTGACCACCGATCATACTCAGGCTGATGAACACACGCTGGTTGGAAAGTTGACCCTCCATGACGTTTATGATTGCTTCAAAGAGGACATGTTCCTCAGCAGTATCACGGAGTCTGGTAAGATCCAATACAATTGCCCTCTTAAGTGTGCCTGATCTTGCACAATGTAGCTATCGCCTTACCGATGGGCATGTCCGGTAATAAATCCATCCTTGCATCCTCATCCGCCCAAGATATCCTTGAGACTCTTCAGGATGCGGAGAAGATGTTCTGGTCGACCCTGTCGGCGATCGCTAACCGCGGCAAGGTGTCCCAAGTCCGAGAAGTGACAGGTTTCCTGGCGCTTATCCAGTCATTCAATACCTCGCTCGGGAAAGCCCAGAAGAGTACTCCTGTTGTTGTTGCGAATCTCTTAGGTCAGTTTTGAATTTTACATTCATTCTGTGATTCTCACATGCAAGCAGATATATCGACGGCATTGACCCTCCGTCGCGAAATGCTGGAGGTAATTCAGGGTAAATTCCCTCTGGCCTCCATCAGCGATGACCTTCGCTGGCCTGCTATCACTTCCAATGGCTCTCCCATACCAGCAGATCGCACCCGGCGGCGCCGGCATATCGAAAGCCGCTCTAGCTCAGACATCGAAGATGCGGATGATGACAATGAGGGCGCACTTGACGAGTCGTGGCTGCAGGAATACTGGGCCTTCATCGACAAGAAGTATCGCACGCAAGTCCTCGACGCGAAAAGCTTGGCGCACTCCAAAGTGGACACACTGCCCGAGAACTGGACAGTTGTGAGCATCAGCATCACGGACGACAAGAGCTCGTTATTCGTCAGCCGGCAGCGAGCGCACAGTGCACCACTTGTATTCTGTCTGCCGCTTAAAGGTCGCCGTGAGACTGACGGTGATGAGCATCTGGCGTTTAGCGATGCGGTGGAGGAGCTCAAGGAGATTATCAGGCTGAGCGACGAGGGAACTAAACGGGCGATCCATGTGAAGAGCGGGGATAAACAGGCCCGTGCGGCGTGGTGGGCCGACCGCGCAGCATTGGACACCCGGCTGAAAGACCTGTTGGAAAATATGGAGTTCTGCTGGCTTGGTGGATTCAAGGTGTGTCTTTTATGGCCGCAGGAAAGTGGTCGGCGAGATGCTGACGAGCGGAGATATAGACGATCCTGAGCCCTACGGTCGACCTCGACTCTGACGCACTCGCTGATTTACAGACGCGCCTTGATAAGGTCTTCACTCGGAGCCTTGTCTCGCAATCACAGCAGGACAAGAGCAAGAAGGCACAGAAGCAGCGCCTGCGACTTGATGATGCATTAGTCGCTTGCTTCGGCGCTCTCTCGCCGCGGTGCAAGGATGAGGAACTAGAGGACCTGGTGTACTTCGTGCTCGACCTTTACCAGTTCCACGGTGTGCAGGTTGCGATCGCGGAGGTGGACGTGGATCAGGTCGTTATAGATCTGCGCACTACGCTCGAAGAGCACGCCTCGCGGGCGAAGGACGGCCGGACGCCTATCGAGGACAACCACATGTTCCTAGTGCTCGACAAGAACGTACAGGCATTCCCATGGGAGAGTATCCCGGTGCTTAGAGGACAAAGTGTTAGTCGCGTGCCCAGTCTAGATTTCCTGCTCGACAGGGTAGAATTCGTGCAGTGCAAGAGGAAGAGAGAGGGCCGCGAAGTGGGCAAGGTAGACAGGATGGACTTTGACCCGCGCAGCGCGTACTATGTGCTTAACCCAAGCGGCGACCTTGGCGGGACAGAGAAGCGGTTCGCGGGCTGGCTGGAGAATATGAAGGCCGTGGGGTGGGAAGGAACAGTTGGTACTGCACCTAGCGAGCAGCAGGTTCTCGACGCGTTGCAGAGGAAGGACCTATTCATGTGCGTTTGTTCAACCCCCATTCTCATGCGATATGGGTGGCACGCTCATCGTTGCTCTGCAGATACTTTGGACATGGTGGAGCAGAGCAGTATATGCGCTCCCACAAACTCCGCCACTTGCCTCGATGCGCGGCAACCATGCTTTGGGGGTGCTCCTCAGGCTTGCTCCGCGATATGGGTGAGTTCGATCGCACGGGAACACCGTATAACTATATGCTTGCTGGGTGGTAAGTCCTCGCATCCATTGCTTCGTATGCCCGCGAATACTGGCTGACGATACATTGTAGCCCGACGCTCGTCGCGAATCTGTGGGATGTGACGGACCGCGATATCGACAAGTTCTCCCAAGCGGTGTTTGACGAGATACGGCTTACGCCAGAGCACGTCAAGAAGGTGGCGGCGTTGCATGAGGGTGAGGCCGAGGGAACGTCAGTTGTTGAGGCGGTAGCGAAGGCGAGGGAGGCGTGCAAGCTAAAATATCTGACGGGGGCGGCACCGATAGTATATGGTATACCATTTTATCTATGATTTAATTAGGCACGTACTTTACAGCGGAGTCGGGAGTAATGCTTCGTATGGATTTATATCAGCTTTATACTGGGGGATCTAGTAACCAACGGCACATGAAAGATGAAAGGTCCATTCAATCTTGCAGGCAACCTGCATTAGGTCTTCTCTGGGGGGCCGGTATTTGTGATCAATAGTTTGAGTTTATATGGTAGTGTTCGAGGTGCATACATTTACCGCCATTTTTGTCAATGCATCGACTTCCCGGGACCCATGCTACGTATGCCAATTGACGTGCATCTTCTTGTGCTGCAAGGCAGAACAGTATCCTACTCGAACGATAGCTTGGCCTAAAAATGGCGGAGTCGGCACCAGCGATCCATCGGCCGACTGCCGTTAGTGTTCCTCAGGTTTGCTCTACGACAAGGGCAGCATCAGCAGCACGAAGAACCAGCACTTATTACAACCCTAGGAGAAAGCGGCGAATGCCGGAATTTCTACCGATCCTTGCTTTCAACGAGACGCGGAGACTTGACGTCCGTTATGAAGGTCGCGCGGCTGTGAAGAGATAAGGCAAGAATATGTACTGAAAAACGCACCTTTGTTACGCATCTCGCATGCCAGACTCCAGGAGGATAGCATCCAGGCCGAAGGAAAGGAAATGAGATAGACCGCCTAATGATACAACAGGACTACAGAGGGAACGACAGGGGGGGAGAAGGACTACAGCATAAAGTCGCGCCTGTCCTTCGAGCGCTCCATAGCTGATCGCATTCGCGTACATATATCAATCAGCACTTTCTTTTCAAGATACGAAAAGAGTGCAGACACTCACGGTTGTAGTGGAGCAATTTTTCGATGAGGTCGACGTGCGTAAGCACCATGCGACGACAGCAGTAGCGCTTCAGTTGGAGCTCGTCCAGCGCATCACTAGAACAGAGATATGTGCATTTACACAGACATAGGATGAGACAGAGATATGAGAAGGAAACTGAGAAAGAGACGCACCCTTCACTCATGTCCTTTGCGAGCAGCTCCAGGTATGCATTCCATTTGTCACCGATGACTTTTCCGCAGGAGAAGCAGCGCACGGGGATGATCTAAAGGCATATAATTAATCAGTATTACATTGGAGATATGGGTGAGAGGAGACGTGCCATGGCGAATCCTGCTGCTGTGATAGAGGGGAACCTGAATGAAGCAGCTGAGGAAAACAAGAAAGTCGCTGAGGTTCGCGGTGAGCGAGAAGTCACGCATCACGTGTGGAGTGCTTTGATAATCCCTTGAATATTCACGAATTCAGGCCAAATAAGGATATACGTCACGACAATACGCCGACTTCCAAATCGGGAGATATAACACAGATGTATGCACTACACGTGACTGAAAGAGGAAATGGAAGCCCGTTAACCTTTCCCACGGTCATGCCAAGTGCTCACGATCGGGTTACGCCGGCGGCATTCGTGGTGAGCTTCCCTTGACTTAAACCCGATGCATCCGCCAGTCTGGCATTTCCCAGCTCTCCGGCATCTATTGGAGGTCCATTAACCAGGCATAATTTATTTCTAGGTACACACGAGCAACCTACACATGCATAGCTGCGCATATATAGAGCTCGGCGAAGTTACACCGATGCAAATACTGCTCGTGCTATAACCGTAAGTGTTACAACTCTATGGGGTATCATAGATGCATGCCGACTCTTGTGTACTCAAGCAATGCAGTTATTGATGCCCTCGGAGACGATTCCGGTGGCATGATGCAACTGTATGCGACCTGGCCTACATAAATTCCCAGAGGCCACGTATCCAGGACGGCTAGTGCTAGCGTCGAAGCTGCCTTTAACGTGTCCACGGTCAGTCTAATCTAAACCGTCACTTGGCCCGGGTCGTTACTCTAAAAAAAATTACGAGGTTTTCCGTCTCCCGCGCGGAAATTGCATCCGGAAAACATGTCTCGGGCTGGAAGACGAGCTGCTGCTGCTGCCTCCGCCGCGTGGGGGACACGCGCACCTTGTGATCACCTCAGTGGAACACACTTTCGTCGGGACACCCACGCATACGTATACGTATACCTTCTCACTGCTCCTTCCGAAGTGATGTCATGGTCTCCCTTGACCGCCCAGGGAATCCGATTTTGATATAGCCGAGCGCCGCAAGACCTTGCGAGAAATAACAGTGTACCCAACTGTAGATCAGCTCATGTATATGTACGTTGTTACCCTTGGGGTGTGCTGCAAATCTTCCGAAGCGAGACCTTTATGTATTTGTAAATTAGAGACAAGGAAAGAACTTGAAAGGAATCTTGATTCCGATGATTTCTGAGCTTAAATAATTCCGGTGTTCAGCGCGGGCGCGTGAGACAGCCGAGAAACAGCGGGTCGCGCGCGCAGTCAACTCTTTCTTTACGCTCCCCCTCTGACATCTTCAACCTCTACCACGACATCGTCTTTGGGAGCTTGCTGCAGCGCTCGCGCATGGCAACGCTCACTATGGCCCCCGCACCCGAAAGGCAGAGCCTTGGATCTTCCTCTGCGTCCTTCCAAACCACACAAATCCCCCCCTTCCACAGATCCTCCTCGACGGCCAGCCGCGAGCATTCGCGAGACAGTGCCATCAACCCCATCTACCGAATTTCTCAGACCGCGGCTGGCGGCAGCAACCTTTCGGCCCAGGAGGTCCACATCATCAAAGTCACCGACAGCAAGGTCGAGATGCAGGCGGGCACCCCGCCCCAGTCATTTGTGCACAAAGTCGGCGACGGCGTCATGCGTGTCGTGGGCGGCCATGACCGCATCCAAAACCTCTCTGACGGCGGTGTGTCCAGTGTCGGTCCACCGCCGCCCTCGCCCCCAGCGAGCGTAGAGCAGTTGACTCCAGCTGAGCCGGGTACGTTTCTTGCCAACTCACCACCATTTTCTCTCATTTTTTCCACAGTTTTTATCAGCTCTCCCATAAAGTACTCCAAATCCGAGCCGCCAGCGGTCACATTCGACTCCTCCGTCAAAGACCACCGCGCACCCCCCGTCTCCTTCTCCTCCTCTCATGGCCCCATATTTTCCGCGGGGCCGTCCTCCATCGCCCGCTCCTCTACCGACACGAAGCTCACCACCCGCTCCTCCGGCACGCGCTCGCATTCGCAGCCGTTCCCTACCGACGACACCGATTTTTCCACGCTCGACGATGGCTCGTCCATCTCGCAGTCGCTTCCGTCCCGCGGGAACCACCTACATCAGTCCGCCGACGGCTACCTACAGCCGCCGACACACTCACGGCCCTCGCGACGGAACACCACGGGATCTGCGGGCGGTCATCCGCCCAAGCTGCGCCCTCCCGTGCGCGGGCAGAGTGTGCTCGGGCTCCCCTTCGACGACAGCGACGTCGCCGGCGAACTCGCATCGGACATCGAGCAGCAGGCGGAGCAGATCCGGCGCGAGCGCCTCAGCAAGCGCGCCAAGGCGCAGCAGGAGGCAGAGGCCGCGCTCACCCGGCCGCGCGCSCAGGAAGACAACAGCCCGCTGGTCGGCAACCTGATTGGGGAGAACCATGTCAACTACGTGCTCATGTACAACATGCTCACGGGCATCCGCATTGCGGTACGTCGCTTCCTCCGCGCTCCACGGCACTCTGCTCATCCGCGGCCCTGCAGGTGTCTCGGTGTCAGGCCAAGATCAGGCGGCCATTGACGGACGAGGATTTTACGGCACGTCACAAATATTCCTTTGACATGTATGTCTGCCTCGGCTTGTCGCGCGCATGGACGCAGGCTGACCCGTCTCCAGCATCGGTAACGAGCTGACGCCCTCCGCCAAGTACGACTTCAAGTTCAAGGACTACGCGCCGTTCGTCTTCCGCGAACTGCGCGAGGACTCGTTCCAGCTCGACCCCGCAGACTACCTCCTTTCGCTCACGGCAAAGTACATCCTCTCCGAGCTTGGGTCGCCCGGCAAGTCGGGCTCGTTCTTCTACTTCTCGCGCGACTACCGGTTCATCATCAAGACGATCCATCACTCGGAGCACAAGTACCTGCGCTCGATTTTGAAGGACTACTACCGGCACGTCAAGGAGAACCCGCACACGCTGCTTTCGCGCTTTTACGGTCTGCACCGGGTCAAGCTACCCCATGGTCGCAAGATCCACTTCGTTATTATGAACAACCTCTTCCCTGCACACAAGGATATCCACGAAACGTACGATTTGAAGGGCAGCACAGTGGGGCGATTGTACCCCGAAGACAAGGCACAGCAGACTCCCCGCGCGGTGCTCAAGGACTTGAACTGGATCAACCGGAACAAGAGCCTCGAGCTTGGTCCCGAGAAACGTGCACTCCTCACCGAGCAGCTCCGGCGGGACTCTGAGTTCCTGAAGAAGCTGTGGGTGATGGATTACAGTCTGCTTGTCGGAATCCACAACATGCAGCGCGGGAACCGGGATAACGTGCGGCGAAACACGCTCAAGGTGTTCTCGGTGCGTAATTTCGCTGTTATCTCGGCCTGTCTGCCTGTTGGCCTGTCCGTCTATTTTTGTCTCGTGGCTGACTGGCTATATGCGCGCAGCCCTCCGTACCTCCCATCCGTCGGAAGCCCGCAAAATCGTATGGGTCCTCACCCGAGGCGATGGCGATGCGTCGTGCGATGCGCGAGTCGGATCTGAAGCGGCTCGGGCTGGACACGCTACAGCTCCCGGAAGAGGACACTGGCGACCGGCAGCACTTCATCTTCTACCAGGATGAAGGCGGTCTGCAGGCGACCGATGAGCAGAACGAGTCGATGGACACGATCTACTACCTTGGCGTCATTGATATCTTGACTCCGTACAGCACCTTTAAGAAGCTGGAGCACTTTTGGAAGGGTCTGTCCGCGGATCGGGTACGTTGTCATGCACTAAAATTACTGCGAGGTTGAGTACTGACATCGGGCATCTTTTGCAGCATAAAATCAGTCCTGTGCCACCGACGGAATATGCAGATCGCTTCTTCTCATTTATGAAGTCCATTATGCGTGGTGGGGGCGGAGCCGCACGGTTCAAGAGCGAATAAGCTACGTTCCACCTGTGCCGTACTTCCTCTGCTCCTCTCTCCCTTCTGTGCTTCTCTCACTCTCGACAGCGGACGATATTTACAGCGGACTTATGTTATGTATTTGCATATTCTACAACTCACTTATTCTATCATCTAGTATACCCGCACCGCATCTATTTGTCTTTTCGTTTTCGTCAATCCAGGATAGCTTTCAACCATCCGCATCACGCTCCTTATCCACCCAAACCCGTTGCCCCCTCTTCCCCCACTTCCCCTTCCCCCTTCCCCCAAAGTGTCCATAATTGCCTCTTGTCTCTTGTCCGCAGCGATCTGCTCGCCTGCGTCCCACTCTCGTTTTTTCCCACATCATTTTCGGAATGTGCACATTGCTTCCCTTTCATCTTCTCGCTTTCGGTTTCGTCTCGCTTCGTTCTCCCTGTCTCATCCCATCATCCGTGCTCGCTGTGTTCGCTGGCATAGTAGTGCATCGTCCGCTCCAATTATCCAAAGGGTTGTAAGTAGAAAGAATGGTACATGTGTTGATACATGATACATCGACAGAAGCCAGAAACAAAGCGGGCACAAATGTACATACAACAAGGGAAGAAATCATTCGGAGTCCTCTTCAACTTGGACCTTCTTGCGTGCGGCTGAAAATGATAATCAGCATTCCTCACGTAAGGCAGAGGGTGAGTGTGCTTCTTTCTCACTTCGTCTCGTAGCGCGTTTCTTGGCAGCGGCCTTCTTGCCCTCGACACGCTTCTCGAATTCCTGATCTTCTGCGCCTTGCCGTTTGTGTTCCTCCAGAATCTGTGCAGAAGGTACGTCAACCGCCGCCCTGACAACCAACAAGAGTTACACACGTTTTCGAACTCGTTGAGCTCCGAATCTGGCTTGTTCTGCGACTTATTCGAGCGGGCCTGTCACGAAGTGATGGATCCGTGAGCATTCCATCTGACAAGCTATTTTTAACGGGCAATGGTAGACACACCTTCGCCAGGATGTCTTGGAAGCGGCTGTACACCGTCTCCTCGTGCAGCTTGTCCCGGTAAAATGGGAGCCCTTCGATCAATTTCTTAACCGACCGGTCCGACTTGAACGGCAACAGCGACAGGCAGAATGCGATGTCCCGCCACTGCCGCGGGTCTTCCGAAAGGCGGAAACGCTGGCAGAGCTTCTCGACGATGTTCTCGGCTTGTTTTTCCTGGTGTGCGATGTTAAATTTGCCCACCACGAAAGGCCAAATAATTGCGGGCATACCTTCTCAATGAAGGCAAAAATATACTTCATTGTGCTCTGGAAGACTTCCTCATCGACCGCATGCTCACCGACGGAAAGATGACTGATTACTGGTAGGGGAAAAAGTGTCAGCTGGGCAGGCTTTTAATAAAGTGCAAAATTAACTCACCATCAGGAAGGTTATTGTAAATCGCATTGTCCCTTGTCGACAGCTCCTTGAAGAACATCTTTGCGAGATCCGCAATCCGCCGCTCGTCATCCTCGAGACACTTCGCCATTTCACCCAGCTGTCCCTTGACCTTGACCATGCCATTTAGGATTAAATGCGTCAACACCATGAGCGTGTTCTTCTTGACAACCAAGTTGCCATCAGAAAGGCCCTTATAGAGCTCATTGCTGTTTTCGTCGACGATGCTGCTAAATGAGACCGCGACGTCGCCGAGAGCGATGACGATATTACTCCTGATGTTAGGGTCTTTGGAAGTCTCGAGGATCTTGAAGAGCAGCCGGTGGTGCTCATCGCAGAACTTGCCACTCACGCAGAGGAACTTGCTAAATGACAGTGTTGCGGCAGCACGCAAGGTCCGGTTCTATTCCCGCAAAAAACAAATCAACGGCTGGGTCAAAGGATAATTGCAAGGCAGATACACACCTTGAATTTGTGTGGACTGCCACAGATGTTGACAAGCATCGGGCCAAACGTGTTCAGCAGCGAGTCTTCCCCGTAGAGCAACTCAATTTCTCTGACATGTGCGATGCGGTCGCCAATCTCGTCTTCCGCATTCCCGGCGACTTGTTCGAGTTCGTCTCCATCTTTGGCCTTCGCTGCATTGTCCTTTCCGGCGGCCAGTTTATCGGCTTCATTGGGTCAAGAAACAAGGGTTCAGTGATATTCTTAAGATAGGCGAAATGTGAAAGACTGACCAGCCTCTTTCTCGTGCTTTTGGCGTTTCCACTCTCGCTCAACAAGCTCGAGGTAAACGATTTGCTTGATCGCGACATGACCAACCACAAACAGCAGTTGGCTCAAGTCAAATGCCTCTCCTGCATCCTTCACCTTGCCCGACGACACTGACCCGGAAGCTGATCCGCCCCCAGAAGCCTGGGATACAGTGATGCCTTCCCGTTCTTCTGGCGCGTCATCTTCCATCTCGTCCTCATTCTTCTGCTCCGCGGCAGGTTCTGGCCGCTGACGAGGTGAGAACGCACGCCGAGTGAGGTTCTTGATGATGGCACTACTCAGTTCATCCGGGTGCTCGCCGAGCGCATATACCGTGTTGATGGCCTGCTCCGCCATCCCGAACCACTCGCGCGAGCGACACGGATGTTCGATGGCTTCTTGCAGCTTACGGAATATAGGGCTTTCCATTTCGAAACGCACATTTTTGTCGAGTAGAGAGCCTGCGTATTTCAGTTCATTAGCCGGAAGCTATCAGCGCAGGGAAAGGCTTACCTTTGATCTTTTTGGCACTTCCGTTAAGGCGCTGGAGCGCGACGCAGGTGTATTTCGCTAAGATGAGGTCGGCCTGCAAAGAATGGTCAAACAAAGTGAAGGTATTGTATGAGTAACTGCCCAACCTTGCCGAGCGGACCCAAGCCAATCTTGAGCAAAGTATCAACCCTGTCCGTCACCACGCTCCGGCGGGCAAGAGCAAGCATGCCCAGGATAATAATGGCGCCTCGTCTCTGAGACCTCGGCAACGGCCTATCCGAGCCTGAGTAAATTCCTTCATGTCAAAAAGTATTCACAGTTATCGGAGAAAAGAAGACATACTGTAGACTTGCCAGAGCTTCACAATAACGTCGCCATGAATCTGCCCGTCGTCCATCATATAGCGCATCATCTCTTCTAAGCTCGTGAGCTCGGCGAGTGTGGCCTCGTATGTCAGTCTGTCATGTTTCAACTACATCAGTACACCTATCCAACAAAGATATATGCGCATACATACTCGATCATGTTCTTGGCAATACGGTTGACCTGCTGTTTGGGCTCCATATTTGGTAGCGCTTCGAAGTAAAGACTCCGATAGCACTCAAGCAGCCTTGACCGGACGCCTTTCAGCTCCTTACCATCCTCAGACATTGAACTGTTATCTTTCGACCAGATCAAATGCAACATCTTCTTGAGGCCCTCCTATAGACGCATACCGAGAGCCATTAGCGTTGCTTCACTGCGATAACTGACAGCCCACTGACCTGCGCATTGTCGAACTGATATTCGTGGATGACTCGGAAGAATTCCATTGCCTCTAACACTTCTGCCTTGCTTGTTGAACCGAGCAGTTGCCCGATAATTTCAATCGCACCTTCGATCTGACGAATGAAGTTGAGGCCTTCGGCATAGTATTTCTTTCGTAGTTTAAGATGAAGCATCTGGTTACTCTCCAGTGCAGCGATGGCCGCTTGCTCATTTGTGAGTGCAGCCATGTCAATTTGCGACTTGCGAGATTTCGTTTTCTTCTTTTTCGTTTTCTTTGGCCGGGGTGTATTTTCTCCATCCTCCATTTCAACGTCTTCGTCTTCATCCTTATCAGCTTCGCCATCGACGTCCATCTCGTCATCCGAGGAGGCTTGCTTCTTCCGTGAACTACAAAAAATATCAGCAGACGAACGATCGTAATTTACGAGCACTTACCGTTTCTTGGGTTTCGCTCGTCGTCGCCCACCCTCCTCATCCTGGCTTTCGCCTTCGCCTTCCTCTTCATCATCATCATCCTCTTCGTCTTCCTTATCACCGTCTTCGTCTTCAGTCTCAGACTCGTCTTGCCCTTCTTCGGTCTCCACCGCCTTTCCCGCCACGCCCTCTACCTTCTGTAGCTCCTTCACCACTTCCTCGTACCTCTTCTCCCACTCCGAAAGACCCAACAGGCCACCATGCATCAACCCATAAGGATGGGTCACCGTCAGCCTCACGAGCAGCGCGACCGCGTACTTGCGCACTCCCGAACTCTTGTCCTCGAGCGCGTTGACAGCCTTACGCGTCATTTCGAGGCGCTGCTTTGGGAACTTGACAGGTAGGTCGCAAAGGCGAGCGAGTACCTGGAAGACCTTGTTTCGCACGTAGGAGTTCAGATCCAGGGTACGCTCAAGCAGCAGATCATAGAGCCCTGTGAGCTGCTTCTGCGTCTGCTGTGGATCGGTAGTGAGGTCGGCGGATTGGGCGAGCTCGCGGATGAGTGACCCAAGGACCTCAACGATAGCGATACGCATCGGGTAGGACTGTCGAGGTAAAAATGTCAAACTATGGCACTTGGGTGAGAAGTGGGAGCTCACCTCAGAGTCGAGATGGGTAAGCAGCAGGCTTATCTGCTTCAGAACGCTCCGGGGCGAGAGCTCCGCGTATCGCACCAAAAACTTCGAGAATGCCTTTGGGCCTTTGCTATCTTGGGCGTTGAAGCTTTTGCGCGCGATTTCGCGGAGAACCTCGTCGCCGAGCTGGGCGTGGTCGAATTCCTTGGCCAGCACAGTGAGACATTCGGCCATGGGTTCGGACAGGTGCTCGTAGTACTGCAAGGACTGCATGATGCTGATTTGCGCAGCCATAGCATGGCCGTGATGCTTTACGGCAAGACATATCACCTTATATGCGCCGAGCTTGATGGGCTGGGACTTCATGTACTGCTCGTTCTCGGTGATATGGTAGGCGGGTCGAGTTATGCACCTGACGCTCATCAAAACCAGATGGTGCAAGGAATAAGAGCAACCCACTTGATGAACGTATCCCTCTCTCCCGTCGTCGTCCACACCTTATTCGTCTTTAGGCGCAAAACGCGGCTAAGCAAATTCAACACGGGCGGTATTTGGTCCACCCATGACCACTCCGCCTTCTCTTTCCTCGCAGCAGTCCTGCCCGCGCCCGCTTTCCCTCCGCGCCCACGACGACCCCGCGTAGGAGCTGCAACGGGCGGGCCCTCCTCGTCGCCTGCGGCCTTGGCGCGCTCGGCGGCGCCAACGAACCAGTTCAGTAGGAACGCATACATCTCGAGTGGAGTCTTGTGCGCCATGTAAGTTTGCTGGTCCTCATGGTCAACGTCGTGTAGTGTGCTATCCACTTCGGCCGCGAATCCGGATGAGATGGCGTCGACGAGCTTGACAATGAGTCCACCCGGCAGTACATCCGCGTGCTTCAGGAAACTACGGTAGATGTCAAAGATGTGCGGCTCCATGATCGCGTCTGGGGATTCCGCGACGGCAGCAACGGCCTCTGCAGTACTGGTTCGATAAGTTCGAACGCTGCAGTGGAGACAAACTCACCCTCGAGTAAGGCAGAGACCGTGCGCATGTCCATAGAAGAAAGGTCATGTTCATTGTCGATGTTGTAGTTCTCCAGGTCCTGGATGGACTGCAGCTCCTCCTGGAGGTCGAAGTCCCTCATGACTGTTGTCGTCGTTGTCTTCGCGGTCTTGCCTCCGCCGATGTCTTGGGTGTTAATGGCAATGTTCAATGCTGTTGAAGTGACGCGTTTGGGCGCGTCGGTCACGCGACGTTACCAATCGCGTGCGTGTGTGACTGTGATCTCCAGAATCGGAGAGTTCCTGGTACAAACGACTTGACCTCCATTCCTTGCTACTTCCTGTTATATCCTCTGATGCTCCTTCAAAGATTTTCTAACCGTAAATATGGCCACTTATAGTGAGCTGCACGTGCTTGACCTTTCTATATAGGGAAGAAATAATCTCGAAAACGCTTAGAACCCTAGGCAAAGGTTGATATCCAAATTTAGATCAAGTATTCCCCCCCATCACAGTGCTCGGTATTCCTGACTGCTTCACAACGTGCCCTCGACTTTGTCAAGAACGTCCATGCATCGATAATATCGGTGGCTTTCAATACAACGAGACAAACGCGTGGCCCAGCGAAATGACCGAGGAACGCCCTGTGATCACCGGAAAAGGCAATAAGGCAGGCTCAGTGGAGCTTGTACCGAGACCTCATGGAATGAGCATGTTTTGCTCTCTCTCTTCGCGATGCCCTCACCCACTAGAGCTCTCTCAGACCAACGCGTAGCCGACGCCGTGCGCGTCGCACCGTATCTGACCCACGTCGTTCGTCACCATGGCCAGCTGACCCTCATTCCACCAGACAATGCAGGCCGCATTCGCAACCCCAAGCGCGAAAAGCGCGAAAAGGCCGAGCGTCGGGCCGCACGCAACGAAGAGCCGCAATTTAACACAGGTGTCTCCAGGGCACCCAGACGCCGCCCTGCGTCCCCTTCATCTCGCGCTCGACTGCAGGATAGGAGACGCAATGGGGGCGMAGGAGGTGCGTACATCGTGCATTGTCGAGATGTTGCCCTGACCCTTATTTGCAGACATGTACATTCCCGACTACCCTCCTCCCTCTTTCGATGAGGCTATCTCTACGGGATCGAGTGTTGCTCTGCCCTTACCTGGAGGTGTATCGGCGGCTGACCCAGCAGCTCCACCCTCTGACACGGTTTCTTCAACCGCCCGAACGTCAGCCTCTCCGTCCCCCAATTCAGCAGATCCACCCGCGACACCTGGGCCGTCGACTTCTGCTATCCCCCGGTCCCGCAGCCGCCTCACCTTTGCCACACCTGCGCCTTCGCCGTCCTCACCGTCCGCATCCTCCGATCCACGTTACAGCACGCAGGCCGAATATAACTCATCCGACGCTGACTCCGACTCCGACTCCGCCGACTCGGATATCGGCAGCCTCGAGTTCGTTGACAAGGAAGTACCCCCCGGCGCCAACCAGTGGGAGCAGGATCGTCTCCAGGGGCTCACGCTTGAAGAACGCCTGGCTCGCGAGCGCGACCGCCAACAACGCCGGCATGCCGTGTCAGATGTTGCTTCTTCCATCGCACGCGCTCTGCGGCCTTCACGCTCCCAGTTAACCATCGTGCCCACCAAACATACGTCGGAGCGTCAGGCCGATAATCACGATGAGTATACCTCCGCATCTGCTTCCAGCCCCTCCCCTTCTTCTCCACATGCCCGCAATGCGAGCCCTTCGCCTGTGCGCTCTAGCAGGCG
>SEOQ01000723.1:0-13346 GCA_004679275.1 Dentipellis fragilis
CCCGCGTGAAACTTCCGAGCCTCATAGCACGGCAACGGGTCGTGGTATTTGAATGAAAAAAACATGTACGAGATCGTCTCATTGAGCTCTTTTGCGCCCCGCCATTTTCGAAAAAATCCGTTGAGAATTGAAGGAATTCCGCGGAGGCAGCGGGAAAACACGTATTTCGCTATAGGTGGCCTACCCAGAGCAGTAGAAACTCCAATAAATCTATGGGAGCGCTCGGGGGCATCGATAGGTGTGCGCCCCATCCAAAGTTTGGCGGGAATCGGTGCGGAATCGAGTGAGCAGGAACAACTGTAGGCTCTGGGATAGCCCTCATCATGCGGCTTCTGTTGCTTGCTGCATGAAGGAAAAGTGGTCTTAAAAATAAGTATATAGTATCAATAGATAACATCTTTTATATCTGTGAATGAGGGAGCTCAGAATCAAGATGCTACGGAGCAACTCAGTCCGCAAGATATTCGCTAGAGGGATGGCATGTGGCTGTGCACCAGAAACTGCCGCATCGTCCTAGCTCCCGTTGCCCGTATAACAGCACAGGAGCACCGTGATAGTGTGTATAGCGGATTATATACCATATTGGCGTAGCGACAAAGGAACCCCCGACTTCAAAAGGCAGTTTGGTGAAGTCATGTATGGAGCCCCGAGATGACCTCTACTCACTCGATTCCGCGCCGATTCCGGCCAAACTTTGGATGGGCGCACACCTATCGATGCCCCCGAGCACTACAATGGATTTATTGGAGTTTCTACTGCTCTGGGTAGGCCACCTATAGCGAAATACGTGTTTTCCCGCTGCCTCCGCGGAATTCCTTCAATTCTCAACGGATTTTTTCGAAAATGGCGGGGCGCAAAAGAGCTCAATGAGACGATCTCGTACATGTTTTTTTCATTCAAATACCACGACCCGTTGCCGTGCTATGAGGCTCGGAAGTTTCACGCGGGAAGATTGCTGACGCGTGTCGAGCGCGACGCGGCGCCAACTTTTCTGCAAACGGCAATAAATTTAGACCGCAACATTGTGTGAACGGTCAACCATCCTCACACACACACGCACACGCAGACATGTACTCAAACAAACACATCCCAACCGAAAGCTATGGATATATGATATGTATATGACATTAACCAGACCAATAAAAGAATCCACAATGCAGACACGAAAAGCGAATGCGCGACCAATACCAATACCAAATCCAAATCCAAGACCGAGACCGAGACGAAGAAGGGACAAAATGCAATCAAAATGTGTGTAAAACTAACATTGACAGTATGGCGCGAAGGCGGAGGTGCCCAGACCTCGGCGAGCTACTAGGTGAATACGAACCAAAACGGACGCGAATAGGAAAGAATAAACAAGAATGTGAATGCGAAGTGGGTGGTTTGGATTAGGGTGTGGTGAATGTAGGCGATGAGCTGCGAGTCGCGAGCGGGATCTCTAAAGCTAGAGCGCGAGGACGGCGAGACCGAGCGCGGCCGCGGCCGCGAGGGCGTTGGGGCCGTTCATGAGAGCACCGCTGGCCGCGCCAGAGCCGGACGAAGGCGAGGGCCTGCATTAGATTGAAGTGTTAGCACCGATTACACGGATGGACACGATGCAACAAAACACGTACGAGGTGCCGGCAGGGGCGGAAGACGAGGGACTGCCGCTGGACGGAGCCGTAGAGGATGGCGCAGATGACGACGGCGCAGAGGACGTGGGGCCAGGGATGGACGAGGTGAGGGAGACACCCTGCGACGAACAGATACACGGGATCAGCACGGCAATACAAAGGGATGGATGTCCATAACGGGACAAGGGAAGGGAATACGAACGATGGCGGCGCACTCGGACTGGGCAGCGGCCTCAGCGTTGGTGAGGTCGGAGCCCTGGCAGCTGCTCTCGATGCACTGGGTGACGGAGGTGATGAAGTTCGCCGAGGTGCAGAGGCACTTGAGGTCGGTCTGGCTGCAGGAGCCGAAGTCGGCGGACGTCAGGCAAGGCACGGCGCAGTCTTGAGTTGTTGCGATCATGATCAGTGACCGAAAGGATGAGATGAAAGGGAAGACGCGTACTCGGGTAGCCAGCCTGGCGGGCGAGGATGTTGGACGCGGACGCGGTGGACGCGACGGCGGCGGCGAAGATGGCAAAGGTAAAACGCATCTTGTCTGTGGTGATAAAGGACGGGAGGGTTCGAACGAAGGTCGATACGAGCGACGACAACGGAGGAGGCGGGAGGGCGGAGGAGTCAAAAGAGACGAGGAGAAAGGGCGAAGGGAAGGNGCCTTTATAGAAATAGCTGTGGGGAAGGAAGGTTGGTATTTCGCGTGCACGAGCCAATGGGAAGCCGCGGCCCTGACGGGATCTCGAGCGCGATCTATATTGTCAGCGATCATTACCCTCTTCTTTCAAGCCCTGACCGTGTCAGATGCTGATATCTGCAGCTGCCGCCGTCACTCGAAACTGCAGATTCGCATGGATTCTGAAATCTGAATCGCAGACAAGAGACGTAGGATACATTCCACTCCTATACGCCATTCATTGCATACTTGCCAGCTGGGACCCGCTGACCATGCCATTGTGTGTGCGACCTTGGCACAATGGGAGGTCCTCAGCAAGCCCGAGTCCAGGCATGATCGTATCATGCTGCGAACACGCTCGTTCCTGGCGCACGCACCTTCCGAAACAGCGCACGGCCGTATTGTCCGCGCGCCAGGGACAAGGAGCACAATGGCTGGGCATGACGCACAAAAGGAATGGCGAACAAAGAGACAAAGGGAGGGCCATTGAGGGCACAAGCCGGGAACAATGGACGAATGCAGAACAAAGGCGCGGCACCTCGGCCCCGGCCGTTGCCGCGGTCCTGTATAGCGGAGTCAGCCACCGAACCTTGTTTGGTGGCGCAGAGTCTGGGCGTGCGCCACACACGGTACCAAACAAGCCCACGGTCCGACCCGCTGTAACACTATCCTCGCCGTCTTCGACGTTCCCCTCCCTCAAGACTTCAAGAAATGGCCGTATGTCCCCTGTTCCCCTCCCNGCTTTCTGTCGTGATGCTGACCCTTCCCGTCTCCAGGCCAACAAAAAGACCAAGGTACATAACCCCGACGGACTGACCGATAAATTCTCGATCTGGATGCTCACTGCGGTGTGAATAACAGACCGGGGGTAAGACCCGCTCCGCGCTCCAGGATGTCGTGACCCGCGAGTACACGATCCACCTGCACAAGCGTGTGCACGACGTTGCGTTCAAGAAGAAGGCCCCCAAAGGTGTCAAGGCCGTCATCGAGTTCGCGCAGAAGGCGATGGGCACCACCGATGTCCGCATCGACCCCAAGCTCAACCAGGCACTGTGGGAGCGTGGTATCAAAAGCGTGCCGCATCGGATTCGGGTCAAGCTTGAGCGTGAGTGGGAATTCTATCTTGGATGGTTGGCGTGGCGCGGTCCTACGAATATATGTCTCATGGATCGACCCGCTGGACATCGCGTCCGCCTCTTATGCCCGTCCATTTCCGCGAATGCACGGTCGCTGATATCTATTCAGGGAAACGCAATGACGAGGAGAACGCGAAGGAGAAGCTCTACACCTACGCCTCGCACATCGCTGTCCCCGTTGGTGGCTTCAAGGTATGCCTTCCTACTATTCTCCTTGCGATTCCCTCGCATCTAATCACGGCTCAACCCGCAGGGCCTCCAAACCGTCGTCGCGGACGCGGAGTAAATGCTTTACTCTCCCGTTGTGGTGGTTTGGGTCGGGCGCAGGAGGCATGCACACACTCTCATATCCGTATCTCTCGCAGCTTTCTTCATGCTTGTATGCCTTGCTATGCCATGCTAGCGATCAAAAATTCATTCTGTAATGCATCCTTGGGATGAACTTTTTGAGAGCAGGGTATGTGAGGCGAATCTGTCGGGAGGTGGCGTCAACGATGATTGTTGTTGGCAGTGGGCACGGTGAGATCTGACATTCCGAGACAGAACAATTATGGCTGGTGTCAAAATGTCGGACATTCTTTGGGGGAAACTCTGAAGAAGAGCTAACTCGGCTACCGTGTTCCCTGACTACTCCATTCGGCGCCGGTTCGGGTGCCCCATGGCGGGCAACCCAGCGCCCGATAACACTCGGATCCTGTGAATCGATGTGCGATGCGCTTATAGGTATGGGCTCTAGGGTGACACTACTGCGTCCACGAGGATCCTCGAGGCATACCACCTTCAATCTGCGACCGTCGCCAGCAGGGTGCATGAGATGGCATTCCCTCCATCCAGGTGCGTCGTTTCGCAGAATTCCTTGCCTTACGGCCATGCTGAACGTGCACGGGAAACAGTGTAGCTGCATGGACGTCCATCTACCAGTCGCGGGTCTCACACTGGGACGGCGTCTCTGCGTCCAGCGAGGCCCAACTCCTCGAGGAGGCGCGTGCGAAGCTCGACGACGAGCTCGTGGGCGCATGCCTCGCCATGACCCTCCTCAAGGCGCGCCGCAACGCACTCTCGCCAACAGACCGCCTTCTCCCGGAGCTCCTCGCTCGCATTTTCACCTTCCTAGCACACGACGACATCCCCGCCTACTACGACCTGCGGACAAACGCCGCACGAAGACGGCCATGCGACATCCTCGGGTGGATAAAGGTTACGCACGTCTGCCGCCGCTGGCGGAACGTGGCACTCGCCTACCCGGGCCTGTGGGGCATCGACATCTGCTCGCTCCCGCCGCTGACGCAGGAGCGCGTGCAGCGCTCGAAGGACGCGAGCATCGATGTCAAGATCGACGGCTACTTCTCGTCGACCGCGCTCGACGTGCACATGGCCCCGATGCTGTCCATCCTCTCCGAGCTGCGTCGCATCCACACGCTGTCCCTCCGCTCCCTCGTGCTGTGGCCCGATCCTATCTACCACCAGGTGATTCCGCCGCTGCTTGCCGAGGCGCCGTTCCTCGAGTCGTTCTCGTGTGACGGCACGCGAGGATACCTGTATGGTTCGGTCGTGCCTATGGCGCTTCCGACCAATCTGTTCGCAGGGAAAGCGCCACGGCTGAGGCAGCTGTCTCTGAGGAATGTCTTCATTCCTTGGGAATCACCACTGTATAACAACGTTGTGGATCTTTCTTTAGCGAGGGATCTGAGGGTGGATCAGTTCCCTGGCTTCAGCATGGAGCAGCTGCTCTCCATGCTCGACCGACTACCGCAATTGCAACTCCTGCACCTGGACTCCGCAATCCCTCGATCTCCCCAAGAACGGCATGCGATAGTGGCACCTGGACGCGAAGTCCACTTGCCACATCTGAAGCGGTATCAACTGCTGGACGACATCCGCAACTGCCTCTGGCTTACACAACACCTGTCGATCCCGCCCTCCGCCAACGTCAAGATACACCACTCGCCCGAAATCACGGCGAACGGCCACCACAACCACAGCTCAAACGTCCGAGAACACGCCCTTGCGCTCCTGCGCCTCATCCACCGCGATCGCGATCCGGCACAGGCATCCGCACTTCCACCTATCCAGAGCCTCTCGAGCTCCGTCGACGACGGCTACTACATCCAGATCCGGGGGTGGCGCGAGCTCATCCAGCCCGCGCTTCCCTGCGAATGGCCCGGGCCGCACTGCCTGCGCGAGGACGACAAGCACTGGCTCGCGCCGGCCTTCGACGTGAAGTACAAGGACGGGGGCGGCACCGCGCTGCGCGCGTGGAAGGAGGTCATGCGCGAGGTCGTCCGCTGCCTCTGTGTCGGCAGCATGCGCAGCGTGCACCTCTCCGCCGAGGGCCTGGGGTTCCTCGAGACGAAGTATATGGACGTGCCGGCGGTGCTTGGGCAGCTGCCTGCTGTCGAGTCGGTCTATCTCAACGGGCTGCCGGTGTACTTCTTCATCGACGCATTCTGGAGGCTCGGGGCTATCCCGCCCACGGCCGCGATGCCGGAGAAGCCTCCACTCTCGCCCTCACCTGCACACGCGCATGTACACGCACAGCCGTTCCCCAGCCTGCGCCGCATCGGCGTCGCGAACTTCGACTTCCACCTCGTCAACGAGGGGCAGAACACCGGCACGCTGTCTTTGCTAGTCGACGCGCTGCGCAAGCGGCGCGATGGCCCCGTGCCGAGCATCGAGGCTGTGGGCATCGCGAAGTCGCGCCTCAGTGCCGAGCACGCGGAGGAGCTGCGGCANNNNGCNCCGACGGTCGTCTGGGACGGGGCAGAGAATCCGTACTACGCGCAGGAGCTGCTCGGGCTGCTGTATATGGTGCCGCGCTCGGTCGACTCCCATGGCTCGGTTGTGGCAGCGCCGTTGGTGTCGGCGCGCTCGAGTCGGATCATGCTGAGGAGGTGGAGGAGGTTTTGGAGGTGGGTGNNGGNGGAGAGNAGTNTTTGGAGAGGATCGTGACATTTGGTTGCTTTGCAATTTGGTTGATCGGTTTGCTGACTTGCTGACTTGCCGCTCGGACGATTGTACTGATGTACTCCATATATGTAATCTACCTGCGAGGAGAGACACTGATGCATGTGTCGTACTAAGGCCGTCGCTGTCTCGTTCAAGGTAATGGACGTCGACCAATTCCTAGTCGTAGCTTTGATGCCCTGGCTGCTGAACACGGTTATACAAGCGCCCGCAACACGTTGTATACACAAGCTAAGCAAGTCAGCTGATTTCTAGCTTTCCTAGGTCTACGTCGACGAGCACCGCAGGCCGGTACATATCTCTCAAAAGAAGCCCCAGCGTGCGATATTAGGATCTCTGCTGCATCATGCATACGCAAAAAACCGTAAGACTCATACTTGACAGTGACCTCATTCGGTCTCGTATCCCCTCTACCGCTNCATGACCCCCTTCCCCCGCCGATGCCTTCAAACNTTGTGACAGCTCTCGAAGTCGGCGGCCAGATCGCCTCCGCCATTCCATTCAATGCAGTCGGGCTCCAGGGCATATTCGGCGCTGCGAAGGCCATCGCGGAGCTCCTCGATGTGGGTGACCCAGGTATTGCTCGCGCGTGTGGCCCCGCCTTCTGATCGATTTGCGACATACAGGCTGTCAGGAGTGATAGAATGGCGTGCCAGGTGCTGTCGGGCAAGGCGTCGCGGCTCGTTGCGCATGTGAGCAAGATCGTCGAGACGCAGACGGACGAGGCCGTGTCGGAGGACTTCCAAGAGAGCATTAAAGATCTGGAGCAGTACGTGTCGTATTTGCACGAGGTGTGGCGGCTCAAGGAGAATGATAGATGCGGTTGTGCTGAACAGGTCGATGAATGAGGTGACGGCTAAGTTGGCGAAGATCGTGGATAGTAGGCTGTGGCGGCGCGTGTTCCATCGGCGGCGGAACTCGGAGACACTGAAGGAATGTACGAGTCTGCTTGATGAGGCTTGGCGGAAGTTCGACGTGAGCAATCTTATCTAGTCGCAAGCGTGCTAATGGCCTAGTGTTGTCATCACAGACGACCGCGCTACTCTTAATCCAACGAATTCAGGGTGACATTCTTAGTCGGCAGGCTTATGACGAAACGGTACGCACTCGTACCCTCGCGCTGACTCGCATAGCCTATTCATCCAATCCTCAGCATCGGATATTCCGACTATGCGACCTTCGCTTGTACGAGATGCCGCGCGCGGAACCCGACTCCATCTTCGAACAAGCCGTCGGAGAGATCGTGGACGCTAACAGATGTGTCTTGGTGCGCAGGTTGAAATCTGGCGCCGACGTTGAGGTGAGTACCATCATCTATGTGGTGTGCTTGCGATACTGAAGGAACCGGCGTCTCTCAGCTATTCTGGAAAGAAGTGGACAAACTGAAACATATATGGTTAGCTGAGTTGTTTAGTGAATGCGAGAGCATGAAACTCACGCTATTTCATACAGGGAGCCGGACAAGGGATTAGTAGTGGGATACAGCGAGAGATGGTGCAAGCAACCGTTCTACGTCTTTGTTCCGCCTCCGCCAGCTACAGAAGGTAGTACAAGCGACGAGCTGGAATAGATAAGAAAGACCCCGAGCCAAGGACACGACATGCTAAACCCTCTGATAATCATGATACTGCAACGTGAATGCGACGCTATTATCGTGTCAATTTAAAGCAACAAGACACGCCGAGAACGCCGAACAGTTTCAAATCAGTGCATACTAGTTCTCTGAAAGTTGAGAACTCGATAGCCCGTCAGAGTATGGAGGTCGTGATGAAGCTTCGAACGAGATATACGCACGACAAAAATTCGGCACAACAAGAGACCGCGGTCAGCAAGTTTATAACTCGCATCTAGTTCACAGGAGATGAGCGGTCAGAAACCAGTGTAGCCGTCCAGAATGAGTGTTGATTTATGGTATTGAGCCGGCGTGAACACAACATTGCTTACGGTGTGGAGGGATAGAGGGCGCCTGACGTAATTGAGGCGGTCGTCAGAGGTTCGGCAAATGCCGGTGAAACTATGTAGTTGATCAAGCCACCGCCACCGCGGCTTCGCAGGCATACCACAAGCACCACCAAAGGCACCGGCGCCGGCAGTCGACGACTTCAAGACCAAGGTATGTCCGACCTCTGAACATATCTACGCCCCGACGCCGAACCTCTGACCACCCGTTCTTTGTGCTCTAGGTTTTCCCCTCTTCCTCAAGGTAATATGTGAGTCAGGAGCATGCAATTTGGGTTGAGATGAGGACGAGAATGTTTACGGAAGGATGTGTAGTTCGAAATGGCTCAGCGTGTCACCCTCCGCAAGCGTCAGCCGTACAACACGAAGTCGAGCCGCCGACGCATCGTGAAGACCCCCGGCGGTGTCCTCCGTTACCACCACATCAAAAAGCTCGCGACTGCGCCCAAGTGCGGTGACTGCGGCTCCAAGCTCAGCGGCGTGCGTACATTCTCCGCCTTACATCTGAAGTTGCGTGAACTTACGAGTTCATTGTGATTTACATGTGTGATCTGTGTTGGGATGGAATTGGATGGCTGGACGGATCTGTCGGAATGGTTGGAATGGCTGGTCGGATTGGATGTATAGATCCCTGCGCTCCGCCCCCGCGAGTACGCCACGATCTCCAAGACCCAAAAGAGCGTCAGCCGGGCATACGGTGGCTCGCGGTGCGGTAACTGCGTGCGGTCGCGGTACGTATCTCTCACCAATCTTCCTACATCCCCTATTAACATCTTACCGGAAAATCAGCGTCGTCCGCGCGTTCCTCGTCGAGGAGGCCAAGGTCGTGAAGAAGGTCATCAAGTCGCAGCAGAAGGCCGCCTCAGGGCGCAAG
The DNA here is from genome assembly GCA_004679275.1 of Dentipellis fragilis. NCBI lineage: Eukaryota > Fungi > Basidiomycota > Agaricomycetes > Russulales > Hericiaceae > Dentipellis > Dentipellis fragilis. Next base: position 9,217 of record SEOQ01000723.1, read on the forward strand.
TAAACGTGTCCGCGCGTTTGCTGCCGTCTCTGTGCTTCCGTTCGCCCGCTATGTGNCCGCCCTNCCTCCGCTGCATCATCTTTTTCCCCTTCCCGACATCAACAACGAAATGTTTATGGGCTTGCTGGCTAGTGGACGCGGCGCAGAGAAGGGGATGCTGCTGTTTTATGCTACTGCGATATCGATATAGCATTGTTTCCATGCGACATGAGAGTTATTGAACCATGCATTTTTCTATCTCACCTACGGTAGACGTCATCCTTCAAAGAATGCGGTATATAAGTGTGATGTTGAATGTCAAATGGTCCGACCTGACTAGATGTGTCGACGACTTGGCCTCATGCGCCGGGCTCAGGCTGCCGCGGTGTGGCACGCCCAATATGCGTCTTGTCCAGAGCGACCATGTCGCGGTTCGACAACATCCTGCCTCTTCAATAACACCCTTCCAAGGAGACACATCCTCTACGCCTATGGTCGGCCGATGTCTTTCGCAGAATCAGACACCTTGGATAACAGCTCGACACACGGGATCACTGCTAAGCGCTTGCGCTTTGACGAACTCGAGAGCCCTTCAGCCAATGTCGCAGGTCCACCTGAACTGCCCTTCTAGGCTTTAGGCTCTAAGTTCTACTCTGCACGGCAGTGCACCGTGCGAGATAGGATGGGAAGACATGTGGGATAGCGACGTGCGCCGTCCTAGTACTACGTAGCCCTGATGCTACAGGTGAACACGTTTCCGGAAGACGGACCTGTGAGTCTCCCTTCTCCCGCGTTTGCTCCGGCCTCGTTCCCTTCGCTTTGGTCGGTGGATGGGGTACGGAGTATGGGAGCGGGCGTCAATGGGTATGAGGTACGTGCCGGCCTGATACCCAGATACTAGGAAAGCCCTTGTGCTCCTGCAGTCCCCTCGCATCCTGCATCTCGCCTCCCGCACCTTGTATCGCCTACTCTTTCTCGATGGCATCCAACACCCTTACCGCTCTTACTATCGGCAACCAAATCGCCTCAGCCATCCCAGGTCATGCATTTGGGATTTCGGGGTTGATAGGAGCCGCGAAGGTCATAGTCGAGCTCTTGGAGGTACGCGCCGGATTTGTGGCCCTTGCTTAACCCATGTTTCTGAACCGTGATGACTGGACAGGCTGTTGACGCAGATCGCGAGGCATGCCGTATCCTGTCCGCAAGGACGTCGAGGCTCATCACGGACGTGGTCGAAAGGGCTAAGGTCTTTATGGATCGTGGGCCGCTTCGTATCCCAACGGAACTGGGACAGAGCGTCACCGAGCTTGAAAGGTGGGTGGCGTCGCCAGCAACTGTGATCATCTCGAAGGACGGCAGACAGAATGGCTGACGCTTTACTATGTAGATGCTTGAAAGATATACAGAAGAAGCTTTCGACCGCCTCCGAGGGCCCTGTCTGGCGTCGAGTCGTACATCGCAATCGGAACTACGAGATGATACTCGAGTGTACGAGTCTGCTCGACGAAGCATGGCGCAAGCTCGACGTGAGTTGCTCATGTATGCTCTCGTCCTCCACTCCGCTCACCTTGGCGCCGCGCCGCGTTATCCTTCAGACGGCTGCCTTGATATACATCCGACAGCTTCAGCAAGAGATTCTGCAGCGGCAGAACTACGACGCTACGGTCAGTCCTTCGCGTATGAACTGCGATCGTATACAACGACTGAGTGATGCCCTCGGATCAGCATCGTATATTCCGATTGTGCGACTTCCGGCTTCTTAGGAGGATCAATCCGGTCGTAGACGGCATCGATAGCCATGTCGAAGAAGGAATCGGAGAGATGATGGGTTCCGGAAAGCAGGTTGTCCTGCGCAGGGTACGACCGGGCATCGATATAAGTGTAAGTACTGTTAACCTGGATGGAGGAGTACAGGCTGATGGTATGAATGTCTTAGGTCTTTTGGGAGGAGGTGCAGAAGCTGAAGAAGTTTTGGTATGTGTTCATGAACTGGTTGTCAAGGGAATTAACTGTGCTTAATAATATATGCTAGGCATTCAAATCTGGTGCAACTCTTGGGATATAGTCAGAGACAAAGCAAGAGGCCATTCTGTGTTCTGTATCCAGGTAGGTTTCAATTCTAAAAATCAGAAGAGATGTCTTTGATATGGCATGATGCTAGTCTCCACCCAAAGTTCAACTTCATACATGTTTGGTGAGAAGGGTTATAATCAATGGTATATTGCTATGCAAATGGTATGCACTGGTGTTTTGAACCTTTGAGTAGATGCTCACTTTGAACAGGTAATGGATATCAAGGTAGAANACAATCCCATGTGTACCACATTCAATCAATTTACATATTTGCAGGATGTAGATTGTTATTTCAAAGCCATCAACATGAGCCTGAATCCTCTGCAGGTGAGTTGAAGATCACCATGTGATATAGATTTCTGATTTGAATTTATAACTAGCTGCTTTTTGCATCAAATGTGTCAACATCTGGAAGATTGCTTATTGGCTCAGATATTCTGCTATCTGGAGAAGACTGGTCACCTCCTAAAACCACTGGGCCCTATGCAAGGGGTATTTTGCAGATGACTATTGGTGGACCTGAATCTCAAGGCTGGCTGCATTCAACAAAATGGAGAGAACAGAATGAAATTGCTGTTCTTGAAAACTGGCTCTATCACTTGATATATGTGAGTCTAAAATTACAGATGCCTAGTTTCAGAATCCAGAGACTGATTTTGAATTTAGTACAGTATAGTTGACATGCAGCCTGATTTCTACATGTCCAGTCAGTATTTGTTATTGAGAAAAATGTGTTTCTTCTCTGAATAAATCTTATATATAGACTTTGGAGAATGTGCCCATGGTGAACAGGAAGTCATGTGGTCATGGGCACAGGAACTGCATGCTCAACTGCATGATGAAAGCACCAAGCTTGAAGAACTTTGGATTGAGACAGTTGGACACCTTGTTATATGGTTGTCCAGATGTTGGAACAGTCTCTATTATCTGAACAGAGATGANCCTATGTTGCCTGGTCAGTATGGATACTTCCAGGGTAACAAATTTATAATGTTGGGGAGTATTTGGGATTATGGTGCTATGAGTGTTCTGGAGGATCTGAATAATTGGATTATGGTGAATGAGAGGACCCCACATGTAACTGCACCAGCACATAACTTGAGGTATGTCATATCTGTTAACTGCTGATATAGCATACCAATATTTAATTAATATTCTATGTGTAGATGGGCATTTCATAGATCTCAACCAACTATCAAGGAGACCTTCAGTGCTACTTTTCTTGCAAGCCAAGGCTTTTCCAGGGATGATGGCTGCTTTCTTCTGTTTGTGCTGGGACCATATATTGCTGTAGAGCATAGTATTGACTTGGCAAGTCTGGTTTTAGGTAAATTTCCAGCTTATCTTTTCTGCAATTGAAAATTGATCAATATTCAAGTCACAGGAACTGAATATCTTTATACAAGTACAGTAACAGTTGATGCCAGCTGCAGTGAGTACAGTCAAGAAAATATTGGACCTATGTTGACATGTCCTCACAGCTCAGAAGTCACTTTATTTTCATGAACTTTTTTATCATGAAAATAAGAAATGGTGGCTTACCCTAGATGATATAAGACCTATCTGGGGCTATTGGTCATTTGATCCTGAACCCACCCCTCTCACAGAGGAGATTCCTTATAAAGGAATGTCACTTCTTCAGCATCCAGGAGTCATTCAGCAAGAAAAGTTACTAGGAATAAGTATAGAGAATTTGTGAGTGTCATATATCTAGATTTCCTGAATTTGAGACATATTTTTGTTCAGGTTCAGTGTCAAAACAGAACCAAGAAATGAAGTCATGTACATGCAACTCAGCAGTGCAGAAGCAGGTGTTGCAACTCATCTTGACAGTATCTTGATCCATGCAAGGAAAGATACACTAGAAGAAGGTCTTATTGGTCTAATGGATTCTGAACCAGAGTTTCAGCATTGGATGAAAGTAGCTGTTTTACTTGCAGCTGGTTTGGCATAAACAAAATAGAGGAGTGTCATCTATGTATCAAGTATGATAGGCTTATATGTCAGCCAATTTATAGCATGANNNTNNTTGGNTTGNNNNTAATTTANANNACTGATTATNNTNNNANNNTNANNNA
>SEOQ01000724.1:0-14696 GCA_004679275.1 Dentipellis fragilis
CAACAAGCTTGCAGAAGTTCTTCCAGTAGTGGAGGGGGAGAATACCACACAGCATGGCAGGGCAGTAACCAAAAACATAAGTCAAAAACTCCCAGGCCTTGTATCCACTCGAGATCTTGTCAGCTGGGTTGCGAGGAGGTCGATCAAATGAACCAGGAAGATAAGGTCATGCCGCTCCAACAGCCTTCCCGTGATTTATCCACACTTCTCTGCGGAGAACCATCCAGTCCCAGGTGCTCTTGTCGTCATCTGGATCACAGTCAATTACTCCTCGCCACAGGCCAAGAAGCAAATCAGTGAGATTGAGAGATGCCAGATGCATCAAATCTGGAGGAAAACAAGCAGGGATGTGCAGACGGTGGGAGGAATGAAGACCACTGAATATGGTTGGCTTGCAGATACCAGTTTCAAGTCGGTTTCTCCTGAATTCAGCTTGATTTCGGGATGATCTGACAACTTGCAGATTCCGTAGATATCTACACCACTTGTGAGAAATTTCATTCTGATAATAAAACAAACCCAATACTCACCGTCTATTCTTGTCTTCACTTGTTTCTGTAAAGTCATGCAGAACTACATCAGCATGATTACATCCAGGAATGTCATAGTACAGAGGTTTCAAGCAGGCAGGATAATATTGAGAGCCCCCATGTTTCCGGCGTCCAGGATAATCACAATAGAATCGACATCCAAGCCTTCCCTGAGGTCCAACCATTCCATCCAGGGCAGCCATACCAGGTGTATCAGCACCAATAAGGTCAAGAAATGGGTGATCTGTGACAATCTCTAATTTTGCTGCATCCCAAACCTGTAATCCTTCTCTCTGAAGTGCAGCGAGATGGTGAAGTCCGGGGAAGAGAAAGGAATCTAGATTTTTTGGCTTGTTCGGGCCAGGAATGATGCCGCCAGGAAGCACATGTGGTTTCTTGTAACGCACGTCGGGAGCAAGGTCCAGGAGAATCCAAATGTAGATCCAGCAGTCCGATGCCTTGCTTTGATACAGTTGGGCACCGTCAATGGAGAAAAACAGGACACTGTCACTGGATGCAATCTGCCCTTTCCGCATAGCATCAAGGAGATCCGTGCCACAGTACAGATCATCATAAATGTCAATGCACCCACTGGCCAAGATTTCCCGCATGCACTGGTCTCGATATTGCATCTTCTCGGCCATTTCAGGGTGCCGACGGCGAGCTTGTAGCTGGGGGCCAAGAGGCATGGTATGGAACACTTGCCGAGGACTTTTGACACGTCCACGGCTCGTGTGAAGCTTGTGCTGATCATATCGGGGCTCCTGACATATAGGACAAGTGTCGCGGTCGGCAAAGGGACCTGTGAATGCAACACATGTGTTCACACACATGTGCTGGACAATGGGGATTACTCCACTGAGTTCGGCAATCTGTGACTTGACCTGGCTGAAGGAGAGCAAGTCGAACTGGAGCTCGTCGTGCAAAGCCTCTCGGACGAGATTGTAGGATTCTTGTGACCCGTTAGTCAACGCAAGGTGTATTTTGATTGACAGACGGAGAGCTGGATCGCTAAAATCCGGTGGTTGCTGGGGTGGGTGGCGTAAACGATCCAGGACATCGGCAGGGAGCGGGTCGTTATCGAGTGATGCATCTCGCAAAGCAGAAATGAACTCCTCGGTAATGTTGAAATCCTCGATCCGAGAAGGCACGGTTTCGACTGTGGGCTCCTGAGCATCGCGATGCAGCAAAGAGGGACGGCCAGCCTCGCGCTCCTCAAGAGACGGCTCTTCGGTGCCTGGCTCGTCTTCATCTTCCTCGAGATCAGAGAAACTGCCGGGATCGGGCGCTGGCGATGACGGCCGTGAATGTGCACCGGTGCCGTCCTCCTCTACGGGAGCTTGGCGGGGGAGAGCGGTATCCACGGGGCTGCCCGCGTCACGAGCCAGTGCAGGTGGTGGAGAGTCGAGGCGGGAAGCATCTGGGAGTGGGTCTGGAGCAATGTCGGGAGATGGTGTTCGCTCAGTGGATGGCTACCACAATGTCAGAATCGAGTATCCGACGAAAAAAGTGAAGCACGCACCTGCACGTTTGCATTCGCCCGAACAGAACCGTCGTCTGAATCCTCCGAGTCGTTCACCTGAACCCGTCGTTGTTTTCCTGCAGATGCGCCGGAAGCATCACTGGCCTCTCGGTGACGCTTCGAAGCGGCCGTTTGGGATGAAGATGGAGCACCAGCCCCTGTCGCGGACGAGGTTGCAGACCGGCCGGCTAGGAAGTGGGAGAACGAGGCGGCGATCTCTTGCTTGCGGTATTGGGCATGGCGTTCCCATACGGATCTTGAAACGACAGTCTCTATGCCTTTGCAGCCTTCCATGCAGCTGCACAGGAACTGGCTCCGGCGGGACATCGAGTAGCGGCGAGAAATGCAAGCGGCCGTCGCGTCGCGCGTCTCTAATTAGCAAAATCGCCACTCTCGCGCGCCCTTAGAGAAATTGCAGCCACGCTCAAAGTCTTATCTTATCGTGTTCTCTCACTGTCGCACTCTTACTCGCGGTCTACAGATTGATCACAGCAATTGCATGTGCCATACGTTCGTGAGCTCAAATCCACTCGAAAATCGATTTCAGCGGATTCCAACGGATAGCACAGGATTCCAGCAGATCGGATTTCCACTGGGTTTCATGGCCCAGAAAGCCCCACAACCGAGCAGCCGCCAGCCAGAAACNCCCCCCGGCCGACCCACGATGCATGCACCCCTGATCCTGCATACCGAGGTTTCAGACGTGAGTCACATACCGTACGCAGGCGGAGCTGCGTTGGATACACGCACGACTCGGTCGCAGTCCCAGTGAAACACGCTGAAGTCACCAAGGCAAATTACGAAGTGTAAGCCATGGTGTTCCAGGTCTGGGTAAGGATTGATCTGAGGCGCGCGCGGTGCAGGACTGGGCGAACGTGGGCTGTGCACGCTCGCAGTTGGGCTTGCGCTCTGTGCGGACGCGGATTTCGTACGGAAGATGTCTGCAACACGATGTGTCACTTTGGGGCTGACACAGGCAGGGACCGATCAGTGCATACGCGGCAGTTGCATTGTTGGTGGGCACGGAAGGCGCTTCCGTCGCACTGGGGGGAGGAGGGCGGGTATGGACTTCAGGACGCCCAGCCGCCTGCTCTTTATCGCTGCTGGCGACAGGGGTCCTCGGGCTGATACGGAGGGCCATACGAAATGGGTTGGGTGTCGCAGCCGTCCGGGATCATGCGTCTTCGTGGTGCAATGTGTCGCCGCGGGTGTACGCAGCGGTCGAACTGAGCGGGCTTCCCGGTATTGCCAAAGGTGAACGACTTCATTTTGGAATGCGAGGGGCCTAACGACAACAGCTACTACGTTGTCTACATTTTTTTGATAAACACTTCACAGTACTGCTTAATTCGAACAGTACGCCGTTAACGCGTAACGAGTCGCCGCTTTTTCACGACGTGTTGTACATGCGGCTCCGAAAAACTATGGGAGGACCAACGACAGACACACTGTAATGTACACCAAACGGAAGGTCGGCTTTTGTCGACACCAACTACGGACGGTACGGATGCATTGGACAGGACGCGACTCGCATTCCCACTACTTGTTACGAGGCTTCTTGCTCTTCGGCACTGAAGCGGCCGACACTGGCTCCTGGGCGTCGGGTTCCATGTTGACGTCCACGTCAACGTCGGCGGTCGTGCCCGCTCCAACATGATCGGTGGTGCGCACATCGAAGGAAGCGAGGTCGGCGGCGACGTCGGCGGGAGTGACTGTCTCCAAGGCACGAGCGCGTGCGGGAACAGTGGCGGCTCCCTCGTCCGAAACCACGACGGGAACGGGGACGCTGCTCGACGACCGCAAGACTTTGAGGCTCTTCACGCGGGCCTGGAAGTTCTACGGCATACGTGAGCCTACTGTAGAACGCGATGCCAAAAGGTCACTCACCAGCGAACGCCTCCGCATCCTTTCGGAGGGGGGGATGTCCCACAAGAGCAATTCGACCGCGCTCACGTAGACTGTTCCAGGACGAAGGGCGGCGAGGAACTCCATTGGGGGGATGAGGTTGTAGTCCTCGTCGCGGACGTCATATTGCACGGCCTTCGCATTGACGTGTCGGAATTGGCGGCCACGGTGGTCAGGCAACAAGTCGGGGTCGTAGCGAGATTGCAACGTCATGTTGACTGCATACCGTGGACTGCCTCAGTGACAACTGTGGTTTGCTATGAGGACATGGACTGACCAGTCGACGTTTCGATGAAACTGCCACTGGCGCTGCCTCCGCCGTTGCCGCTGCCACCGACGTTGCCGGCGCCGCCGCCAGCCTGTCCGCCTCCACCGTGAGTGTGGGTGGCACGGGCGTTGTCTTCTTCCGTGCCAGAAGGTCGTCCAGCCGCAGGACCTCCGTCATCAGGCACACCCTTGCGCTTCCGGTTGCTGCGCACAGGGACGGCAGCGGCGTTCGACGCCGCGCTGAACGCACCATGTCCCGTCATCTGCAGAAGACATCAGTGACGCGAAGAAGGAAGAAACGACGATGGTTACACACATCGTACAGGTTCCTGAACGTACCCTTCCACTTGCCGGAAAGCACGGAAGTACCGTTCTTGATTGTGGTGTGTTCGGTCACAAAGGGACGGACGAGCTGATGAAGACAAAAAAAAGAGAGAAATGGATGAGGACACTTCGCCATGACATCTGTCGCAGCCTATGCTTACCACGTTTGGGTCTTGCTCGAGCTCCTGCAGTCTGGTGTCGCCTCCGACGAGCTTCGCCTGTGCGTCGCGAAAGCCGACCATTTGATCGTTGGTGATGTCGTCCATGCTGACGATACCAGGTGCGAGCGGCAGCCCGCAGATGTGAGGTTTGACACTCGTGTTGTCGTCGATCTGGATGGGATTCATGTCGCAAAACGCACGGCGACGATGGATGATACCGCTCACCAACTGGTTCGCGGGAATGGATCCCGCAGCACCCATGCGTTGCCCATCTTCGTATGAGCCTGTCTTCCCGAGCACATAGACGAGGAGCTCCTCCTCGCGAACGCGACCGGGACGAAGAGGGTCGGCGGTCTGACGGACCAAGATGCGAGAGTTGGAGTACTCGTTGATCTTCTTGGCAATTACGGAGTTGCCGGCGATGCTTTCTGGGTTGCAGAGGAAGCGTGGGCCGTCGGCCATATCGACGATAGACGTGTACATATGCTCCAGACCTGCAGTGTCGTTCATAGTCATGATGAAGGAAGAATGGGAGGGGTCGAGGGTTGATAGCTGCAAGCAAACGGAGAAGCGCGAGCTGCCAGTCGAACAACACGAAGGCAGCAGTCGACACGGAGGTGTCTTTATTCGATGCGGCTGGCGTATGCAAAGCGACGCGCGTCGGGTCCCCTGTCCATGTGTTCAGGCTTCCGTGTACTCCCGCAACGGATGCCTGTGCACGAGGAGGAGGAGTGAATGGGGTGAGTCATTTTGCGAGATCGGTCGGAGCAGACCTGCCTTGTTCTGTCATACGCATGCCGTGTTATCGACAGCGAGAGTGGACAGGTGAGCGAGTGCACAGTTGCCGTGCGACCTGAACGGTGCGAGGAGCGCAGAGGGGAATACAAAAACAGAGGGGGAAGTGATCTGGGTGTCAGTCAGCAATGGAGAGAAAAACAAATAACAATACGTTGTGCGGGCGGGTTCGGATTGCGGTGTTTTCGAGGGCGTTGTCTGTGAGCTGTTTCGGTGGTGTGCTGACCGCTTTCTCTGTCATCGGATGCTGCGTGATGGCCAACCACGCTAGACGACTGCGAAGCATGACGACAGTTGAATTCAACACCGGTTGCGCCGTGAAGTAACGAGGATGTGTCACGAATACTAATGGTCGATGTTCAGGGGGGTTCTTGTTCATCGTCGGACCAGAGTTGGTGCAGATGGTAATGACTGCAGATAACGAGTCCCATGTCGTCATGTATAGTGGTGGCCGGAATGTACACCTTCGAGCAAATTCCATGCAGGGGGCGAAGCTTGTCGTAATATCAGTATCACTGTTGGTAAGACATCAATCTCCGTACCCACATCTTTGCTGTCCATGACTACCGAGGTGAGCGTGGGTTGTGGTCGGAAACCAAATCCGATTTTGTGATGGGCTGATGGTCCGTGCTGTGTATGACAGACGAGAGCAGTTCGCGCGCTTCTCATCAACACGATTGAAGATAGGGTGGTGTCCGTGACTTGCCATCACCAGGCAGTCGACGACGGCCTGTCGTTGCCTTTGGTAGGCGACTGGATGCAGCTTTGTGGTGATCCTTCCCAGTGCGCCCAAAGTGTTCACGTGCATACAGAAGAGGAATACGCCCACGAGATCAACGACGTCTTCCGGATCTACTATGCGTTCGACAAGAACAACTATTGTCCTTCGCAGCCCATCCACGACCGTTTTGGGGTGATGTGGTTCGGAGAAATGGTGGTGTTCCGCGTCGCTCAAAACGGAGCAGGTGTCGTCAACCTTCGGGGGAACCGGGATGTCATCTTGGCTTGGCGTGCTGTCCACAGGTGAGTTGGTGTCTGCAAGTGCATGGAAGCAATTCTTACCTGACCGTTTTGGCCTCCGTAGGGTGTTGGCAAAGAAGGGCATGCTCGACGCCACCGTTGGAATGGTTGACGGGCACGAGGAAGGGCATGGATGAGGTTGACAACGAAGGCTGCATTGCATCTATTTGCTGTAAGAAGTTGGTAACGAATGTATTTGTATTCCGTCGAAGAAAGTTGCAGAAGTGAGCCATGCCTGTAAAGGCTGCCATTTTTGCTGTAGCGTGTTGCAATCTATGATGAGCGATAGTTGGGTTGCGGAAGCTGACTCAGTTGAAGCCAAACGGGGTACTACGAATAACGGTGAGTCAAGGCGGTGGACATGACACAGATCAACGACGATGTCGTCCCCGGTATGTAGACGTGGTAATGTATGAAGGAGGACTCACGAGAGATGTGTACAGGACCAAGCAGGACACCTTCGTGCCCTGCTCATCTCTAGTGGTGAGGTAGCGACATTGGTGGACGTTGGTTACAAGTGCTGCAAGCACGTGCGCCCTGGTTTCTCTGGTTTGTGTCCGGTGCGCATGTGGTCGTACGCGACTTCGGGCGCCTTGAGGACGGGCGCGCAGAGCACCTCCAAGATCTTCTGGCACATGGCGTCGCAGTTATATCCACGGCGAGAGCGCGTGCCGCCGACCTCGCCCGTGAGCAGTTTGAGCAGAGGGTCCGTATTCCCGTTATGCTCTCGACGCTGCTGCTATACGTGTCGGCAGACAGCCAAGTCGGCGACATCCATGCTGGAAGTGAACCTATGCTGACTGTCGTTTGCAGAGGCCGGACGCATGCTGCACATAATTGTCATTAGGCTTCCGTCGCTAACGAACCGCTGGCAAAAAAAAGGAATAGCTTACAGCTCATCGACGACGGCTCGGATCGTTGACGACAGCTTTGGTTCGGGGGGCGCTGAAGTGGCCTATACACAGCATACTTAGCGCCTGTTTGAGGATGCCACAAGTGGGTGGACGTGATCCGGAATCGCAGTGCCCCATAGTGCTCGCCGTTCGAGTGAGCGACAAGCAGATCACGCTGGGCAGCACATGCGGCTTTGCTTCCGATGAGCGCTGCATTTCGCAGTGGTCGAGGAAAGCAGGGCGTCGGGAATGCCTGGCCACCCTCGAGCACGGGTGTGCACTCGTGCCTGTCGGAGCTCGCATCCGTCGTGCCGCTCGAACGCTTGTGCCGCTTTTCTAACGACGTGCAGTGCAAGTCGCGGTCGACGGCGTCGCGGCACGGCGCGGTGTCGCTGTGTAGAACGGACGCGTGCGCCTGTGAGTGCGCTGTGGTATGCGCCAGCAGCACGCGCCGTGCTGCTGTGTCCAACGTGCAGAGGGCAACGGAAAAAGAACGAAAGTGGACAAAGAGAAGAAGATAAGAGGAAGAAAAGCAGTGCAGGGAGCGTGCGCAAACTCGCAACGTCCACGAGAACACGATGCAGAGCTGTCGCGTGCATCGTCGGGTAGAGCGCCGAAGCCGGGCCAGCCATTACACGGGAGGCCGCAGACGCTACCGACACTTGAAACCACGAGCGAAACGAGCTGACTGAAGGTTGCATTGAATTAGCCCGGGGCACCATCGTGAGCGCGCGCCTGTGCAGCACGGCCTAAAGTGGGTACGGCAGACGTCGATGCCGCACAACACGGGCGACGAGCACTGGAGAATGGCGCACGGCAGCCAGCAGTGCGATCGGGTCGAGCGCCGTAGCCGGGCCAGGCATTACACGGGAGGCCGCAGACACTACGGACGCTGCGTACCACAAACGGCACGCCGATGTCGCGCGCTGCATGCAGCAGCAGTGCGCGTCACCGTTCGTTGGTGCGGAAGACACACAACGTCGGGGTGGCGGAAGGTCCAGGAAAAAGGAGACTGACCTTGGGAGCGGATGTCCCCTCTGCCACTAAGCGAGCGCGCCTTGGACGTCACGGGCGACGGGCGTCGTCCGTTCGTTCTTTCTGGGTCGACGATAGGCATTTGAAACCGAGCGTTGGCGGCTTGTCCGGTGAGCGTCGAGGACAAGGCGAGGAGATGGAGAAAGACGCCGAACACCCGACGTCGACGTCGACTTTGCCTTGTCAGCGTGGTGAAGGAAGGTACAGGACGGTGAAGGGTCGTGAAAGGGAGCAGCGCTCCACTTGGGCAAACATTCGAGAACGCGTGTCCGTTGAACGCAAACGCGGTCATGTGACCGCATTCCCGCGCGATGAGCACGTGCTCAGCACGCGTTTGGCGCTGCTGGCTACGACGTGCGCCTTCGTTTTGTTCGACGCTGCAGATGTAACTCGGGCTGCGGTAAAGCCTGGATTTCTGCACGTTGGGTCGTGGTCGTGTGATAAGCGTCATCTTTTCGGGCACGTTTTCTGGCCAGTGGCGGCACTCTAACTTCAGCAGGTCGACCGTCGTCAAGGAGGCCGCAAGAGTTGATGAGATCTTGCAAGCGGTCGAGGTTTTTGAATGCGCCGCCGTCACCGGCATCTTCGGTTGGGACGGAGAGTGCGTCTGTCGCACTCAAAAGTGCCCGGTACGGCTTCAAGCTGTCTTTCACGAATGCCGCACTGAGGTCGTCCTTGTCTTCGAATAGTGTTCGCAGCGCCAGAACTTCGAGACGTGCCATCTCCTGTCGTCTCTCCTCGGAAGGTCGACCACAGATCATTCTCTTTTCGAAAGGACGGAGAATGAGCAAGCCTTCCAGCGACCTCACTCTGGACAGCATGACATATTGGCTCTGCGGAGGTTTCACCCCGGCAGAGGTCGACGAGAACGTTCTCGTGGGTTTGTCCTTGCGATTTGTGAGCCGTGAGAGCATATGCTGGCTGGATGGGAATCTGTTTCCTGCTGATCGCGCATTTTTTCTTTGAGTACTGGTTGCGAAATGTGACTGACTGTGTATCCTGCAGAGCGACAGCGTGATGAGGATCCAAACCAGGCATCGGATCTGCCTGTATGTCCCCCAGGTCAACGACACATGACAAGGCATGTCGTCTGCCATCGGCATCCACTCGGTACCGTACTTTTTTGAGCGTGCCGATGCTGCCATTGACAACACCGCCAGGGACGTCGAAGTTGTGCGAAAAGATGACAGGCATGCCTATGACGAGAGGTATGCGACCGAGTCTTTGCTTAGTCTGGCCAGAATCGAAGCGAGAGAGCTGATCGATCACAGCAGGGTCCCGCAGCTCGACGCCGCCATGCGTGTCTGTTGAGTAGTACCAGTGCAGCTGGCGACCGGTGCGCGCGGCATACGCGATGGTGGCGCGTTCATTGAACGCGTCTTTGAACAGGTTATCGCTGACGATGGTTGGAACCGACGACCATGGCGGCTTCGTCCAGTCCGTACGAACTCTCTCCACTAATCTGGACTGCAGCAGTCGGTAGTCGTCGTCGGTACACTTGCCAAATCTAAGCCTCGCCAGTAAGCCAACGAATCTGTCGTCGTCCTGGCGCACGACCTCTCGCAGTATTACGACCTTCCTCACAGTCATCCACAGCAATTTTCCCATTATCCTGCGCTGCCTTTGAGGCGTGGACACGTTGTCGTCAACCTTTCGAATGTAGGAAAACAAGCTGCTGCTGGCGACCGGAGGAAGCTGCGCAAAATCACCCGCGAAGATCACGTTGACACCGCCAAAAGGGGAAGTATTGCCCTTGGCTTGGGTGAGGGCTTCGTGGATGCTGTACATGAACTCGGCGCTGATCATCGATACTTCATCCACAAACAGGTAGTCGACACCCTCCCACATCGATGGCAGATCAGCACGGCTGCATGCGTTGTCAGAGCCGTCTTTTCCTTGGTTCAGACAAAGGGCTGCATGCAACGTGACACCATTGATATTTCGGGCGGCAACCCCCATGTAACTGCATAGCCGGAGCCGTCGCTCCTCCCCACGTCTTCGGAAGAACTCTCGGACAGCAGTGATCACCCTAGATTTTCCCGTTCCTCCAGGACCGCCGAGATAGAGTCGCAGAGGCTCGGCTTCCGGGTGAACGATGTGCTTCGCAATGATGTGAAATGCATGTCGCTGACCATCATTTAAAGTAAATTCATCTGCGACTGTATGCCATGCAGAATACAGTGGCCGCTGGTTCGGTCTTCGGACGTCGCGCATCCGTGGGTCGAACATGGTGTCCACGACGGGCACTTCAGGCAACGTGGTGTCTATGGCTCTTACTTCCGGCTCTGGAGCAGCTGCTGATGTGGATTCGCCATTGGGAAGCGTGACTGTGGATGCAGTTGCCGCAGACCGCTTCCAGGCAAGACGACGAGCCTCGTATGTGTGAGTCCATACGTCTTCCATTGCACATTGAGGGCTCTGCCCAAAGCTCACTTCTTGCTCAGCGTCTGGATCTGCCATGGGAACGGTGGGATCTGTGGCATCCCGTGACACGCCGACAAACATGTGATTCAAGTCGGCGGTGTGCAGACACGACAGCAGGTCATTCTGTTTTGCAAGTCCTTGGCCGCTGTTGGACATGTGCATGCCTTCGAGATGCTCCGCGATGTCCATCTCATCATCGTCAGGGCCGTTGAAGTCGTCGTTCGCACGAGAGGACCGGGCTTGATTCTGACCATGGCCTCGGATGGCGGAACGTCGCTGGCGGTGCCTTTCAGCGAAATGATCGTCGCGGCTGTCCTTGCATTCGTGGACAAGATGCATGTTGTCCATGATTTGTTTTGGACGATCTTCACACGTCAGGAGAAATTGTGTGAAGGCCTCTGGCCATGTCTGTCCAGGCTGTCGTAAGTCCTCAGCATGCGTCCATGGTTTGAAGAACATCAGCATCAGGCGGCAATATTTGGGATACTGAACTTCAGGGTCCCGTCGAGGAAGAGCAGGTCCGATCGTGACTGGTATGCGTCGTTTGGTGATGGACAGAACTCTGCAGACATGTGTCTCGTAGTCTGGGTGTTGCGGATGGAGCGGAAAGATGGGGCGGTGGGTGCGTGAAGATCGCATGGCGTCGTTGACACTTTTGTGACTGTCAACAGCACGTCCTGTGGCACACTCGTCGTCACCATCTGCAGGTGCATCGAGTTCTTCATCTTCATCTTCATCATCATCTTGTTCATGGACACCGTCGTTTTCGTTTGTGCATGGCTCTCCACCGCTACCATTTCGGTACCTTCGTATATGTACCTTCTCAACTTGCGCGACGAAATCCCACAAGCACACGTCCGTCAGAGCCTCCCCTCGGAGCTGGTAATCTGCAACCTGCGAGCAACGTGCTATCAAGTTTCCGACTGAATCAGATCCAACGGTCACTTCAACATCGTCTTCAGAGGAGGAGTGCTCTACATGTTCGTCGCCCAGAACAGTGGTGTCTGCGGTATGTGTTTCATCACGCTCATCGTCAGATTCATCGCTTTGCAGATCATCCGGTGTAGTAGAGCTGGATGCATTATGTATGCCATGTGCTGTGATGACTGCTGTTCGGTTGCATTCCGGAGAAGGATCGGCGATGTCCAGGTGACGCTCAAACGGTGTCCACAGTAAGTTTTGAAATTNGTCNCTNGTAAAGTGGTCGTCATGCTGNAGCAGGTACAGCGCCACCTGCTGTCCGGACAGTTCTTGCTCGGAGATCATGGCGTACGCACACCGCTGCAGCATTCTTTTAGCATGATAACTGAATTCGTCCTGGTCAGCGTCGACCTCTGTCCGTCCCAAAGTGACGACTGCACGTTCCAGAGCAGCATATGCGATGTGGGCCTTCAGCTCCGATTTGGTGATGTAGTCTGTGATGTAGTGCAGTATTGCTTTCGCGCTCGCGCCAGAAGTTACAAACTGAATATCCATGTTGCATCGCATCGCAGTGATAATTGTGGCATTGAAGTTGTTGACGAGGCCATCCAGACATCTCAGACAAAGCTCTCCCGTGTCTTCATTCATGTAACTCTGAGGCTGCACATTCCCCTCCTCCAAATCAAAGCGACACTCACGCGGCTCCGGTGGACCCTTCCAGTACTTGTAACAAGTGTGTGTGTGCTCATGGACCTGGCACTGGGACACTAGAGTGTGGATGTCATGCTCTTGCGCAAGTCGTAGCTCTTCACCCGACATTCCTAATGGAACTCCACGATGGGCACATGGATTAGCATGGAGACCGTGAGCATCGACTTCAGACGGTTTCGGGGGCACTGCATTTGATATTGTGTCATCAAGAAAAGATAGCAAGCGGGTGGAGAAGGTAGCGTCTGACAGGCATCTCGCCTTCAGCTCAGTGGGGTTCAGGCTGCCTTCCACCCAGATCATCATGTGGCAGTGTAGTGTGCCAGTCCTTGAGCTTCGACACATCCATAGTAGGAGCGGACAACACCGAGGATGCCACCTTCTGTGTCCTCATGCTTGGGATCATACCGCAGCAAGCATTTTATGAAAGCCTTCATGTAGAGATTGAAGAAACGAGCCGCGACGACTGGGTTTCTTGCAACCAAAAGGCTTTGCTCCCAATAGTTGGGCACATCGGACGGCGCCATGTCATCAATGTCTATGTCCGAGCCAGCCAGAAATTTGACGAGGGGGTTGTACACGTCCGCAGTCTACTCAAGACCTCATCATCTCCGCGGTGTAGACACTCCGTTTTTTTTTGCTACAACAAGTGCAGCGATGTCTGTCGAAACCGAATTAGGAATCGTTCCGAAATCGAAGGAAGCCGTGTAAAACTGTACTTATAGTTTCTCCATAGTTGTCATGTGTTGTGTAAAAATGTAGTTATAGTTCCAGCATCGTCGAGGCTGACATGTCATCCAAAACTGTAGTTATGGTGCGGCTCTCGTTCTCTTGTGCCTGTACAGATTGTAGGAATTGACGTCGTTCACATTGAGCAAGTGCGGCGTCAGCGAAAGCGTAGCGGGTTGGCCACCTGCGCGCAGGTGGCCCTGGGGCTTATAAGATCAGTATGACTCGTGTGTGAAATGGAATGACGCACCACGAGATAAATTTGACCTAAACCACGGTAAGGGTCGAACACTTCTGAGCGGCGAAAAAGAGCTTCATTTAGAACAGAGACTCGATAGAAGTGGACCCGAACGCGTAGGGAAGAAGGAGCAACAAACAAGCACTGGCAACGTTGACGGTGAACTTAGTTGAGGTCACGTTGTTCCTATCACTGGGCCACATGCTTGGTTCATCCAAGTCGCGTCGCGTTTCTTCGATCGTGCCAGTCGACCTCTCCGAGTCGTTCTCAATTACAGGTAGGTCTTCAAGCTTCGAAAGAGTTTATAGGGCGTGATGAGCGTAAGAGTAGAGAACAATGCGGAAGACGATTTGTCACAGCGACGTTATGCTTATCCTCGGCGTTCAATCGGCGTTAACGTTAAGGCTACGGGGACTAGTACTACTAACGAAGCGCCTGTCTTGAATACTCGAGATCCCTGGGGTCGCGACATCATCCACGCCCCATGACTAGCGACTTATTAAGGCAACCAGGTCTCCAAGACATGGCTTATTAACACTCAGAACCACCCAAGTCTCCAAACACAAAAAGGGACCGAGAACGCGAACCACTGACATACCCACTCTTCTGAACAATCAACCACAGCCATGTCCTCCCCATCTCTCCCCAAGACCCAAAAAGCGGCCGTCCTCCAGAAAGACCTCATCAGCTGCGCCGTAGAGACCATCCCCGTCAACCCACCAGGCCCAGGAGAGGTCCTCATCAAGAACACCGTCGCCGCGCAGAACCCGACCGATTGTGAGTCCGGATACTTAGTCGACACCCTGCACCGCGATTTTCTGAATCTGAGAGGAACAGGGAAGTCAATTCACTTCAAGCGCATCAAGCCCGGGCAGAGCACGGGGTGCGATTTTGTGGGTGTTGTCGCAGCAATCGGCGATTGGCGTCACCAACGTCGCTGTTGGCGAGCGCGTAAGTCTCCTCCTGGTTTCCACGTGCTTACCATATCTCCGCGTCGACATGTCCAATGTCGACTTGCCGAGGACCACAATCAACACCGCGGCTAACTTCATCGTTACGTGCAGGTGGCAGGCTGGTGCCGCTCAGGCGGAGGCGACATGTCGTCCTTCCGCGAATACACGCTCGTCCCTGCGCACCCGTTGATCAAGATCCCGGACAACGTGAGCGACGAGGAGGCTGCGACGCTACCGCTCGCGATTGCGACCGCCGTTGTTGGCCTAAGGC
>SEOQ01000725.1:0-14621 GCA_004679275.1 Dentipellis fragilis
CCAAAGTCGCTCTTGAAGTCGATGAGGTACACATTCGCTTTGACGATCCGTGCCAGGCTCGACCCCGCTGCCGCCAGAACCTTCGATACGTTCTCCAGCGCAACACGCTGCAGCTCCGCGCATTAGGGTCATTCTGAACACAGGCGGGTGGAACGTACGCACCGTCTCGGCTTTCACTCCGCCCTCGACGACGACCAGGTCCGCCGTGCACCCTATGTTTCCAGAGACGAAGACATGGCCTTTCGAGATCGTAGCTTGGGCTGCATAGCACAGGCGCTCCGTATTAGTACGCGTCGCAGAAGTGGCATGGGTGGGGACGCACAGAAGATCGGGAGCGGCGGCACGGCGTTGGGTGTTGATACGATCTGCATGCCTGCCGTAGGTGGGATGTCACTCTAGCAGTCAAATCCCGCGCCTACATATACTGGATCCGTCAATGGGCGCTCGCTTCGTCACTCCCCCGGGCAAGTAACAGACCGCTCTCGATCACCGAACGTCGTAAGCCCGAGCACGCGTCTATGTGTGGTCCTGATAACTCACCAATTCAATGGTACGTTTCCATTCTGTGGCGTCGAGTGCTTGTGTCCTAATGCATCCACCCTAGTCCTCAGGCGATAACGAACACTCGCCAGATTCTGACACTCATTTCCGGCTGTTGCTCGCGGAAGACGTGTCGGGANGCGCTAGGGATGTGCTTCTATACCTGGGTGTCAAACCCACTACAACCTCGACATGCGGAAGGCAGTTCATCTCAGCAACAAGCGGCGATGATGTGAAGATCACTACCGTGTTCCTTGATCATGAACTGCCATACATACAATGGCACTGCGCACCGCCAGCAGGAACGAGTCCTATACTTGTTATCGATTATCGATGTATGTTTACTGCACCCCTATTTCTGAGCCTTTTTCTGACTTCCCGTTTTCCATATTGACACCAGGGCATACCTGGCGAATGTTCAGAAGAATTGCCTAAGCACCGTCTGCCTTCTTGAAATATCGCCTCAAACATAGGCTCGTACCCAGCCGTTCTGCTTCAAACTCCGCAAGCTACTCGAACACGCATACAACCGCAACGGCAGTGGCCGGGAACATCGCGGACTTCCATTTTGTCCAACAATATCAGGCATTCGAAGCCTTCCCGTCAATGCTGTCGGATCTACTGATTTGGCGCTACGCTGCGTCGTATACATAGGTGCGAACGTGCTAAACCATCGAGATGGGAGATCCTTCGTTTTCTGACTTCCCCACTCTCATCTCTACCTAGAGCACGTTTGCTAGCAGCCGGGATTTCATCTTTCGTTGATATACTTCGAGATGGCTCCTTTGGCTCGGATTCGCGACGCGTCCCAGGTACCTCCGCACGGGCGCGGATGGGCATGCAGACCACAAGCCGGTGAGCACATATGCTACCATGGCATAAACACCATCCTCACTTTCCCGCCAGCTACATACACGCACCGTCCGTCGCTGCGGGGATTCTTCCAAGATTTCACTCACGACATAGCCCTCGCTTCGCAGGAGTTCGCCACGGGCGGTTTGTTTTCCTTTCATTCTTCATCCTTGACATCAACGTCAACATCTGCGGCAGCTAGCACCACTTCAACTCTGCCCATCCCACCTGCTCTACTCTCAGCCATCACCCTCACGCCTACACCGCTCGACGCCAGCACCACGTCGTCCACTCCCCCTACCACCACTTCCACGACCCTCAATTATCCCGCCGTCTCCCACTTACGCTTCTTCCTCGATCTCTGTGACGACTAGCATCACCACCACCCAAACTGACTCGCTCGCTCCGAGCTATGTAGGCACCAGCGTCACCTCTGTCGTCGTCCTCTACATCCCGGCCATCTCCACGACAACCCCACCCCCGACCTCGATGACAATCGAGCACGACGACGGCGACGACGACTAGTACGAGCCCCGCGTTCGGGCCGCCAACACACCAAGAAGGCTCGCCGGGTGAGGGGGACAACCCCGCGTCCGGTGGTAATCCTGATGGGAGTTCGAATCTGCCCGGGGGCGATACCCCGTCGGATGGTTCGACGGTCGGGACAGCGGTACTCCACAGTCTGGTGGCTCGCCCGACCGTGGGAGTCCACCGCCTGACAATGGTGATGGAGGCACTCCGCCCGCTGGCGGTACTAGTACCTCGCCCGATGGCTCGGGCGGAGACTCGCCTTCGTCAAGCGGAACAAGTCCACCAGACGCCAGACGATGGCGGTCCGGTCCTGGGGGAGCAGCACGCACCCTCGTCCGGTGATCCTCCCGATAATGGGTCGCCGCCGTCTAATGGTGCGAAGCCGCCGCCTGGCGGTCTCGATCCTGATGCCGGAGACACGCTACCGGATATCTTCCCCCCGGCCTTCGAGGGCGGGACTAATCCGCCCGATAGCGGTATTCCACAATCTGGTGGCTCGCCGGACGGCGGGAAGCCGCCGCTTGGCAGTGGGACGTCTCCTTCGAGGGAAGGAGGAGGAGGAGGAGGAGGAGGAGGAGTGCCGCCGCCTGGTGATGGAGGCACCTCGTCCACTGGTGGTGGCGTCCAATCCAACGGCTCGTCCCCGCCTTCAACGGGTGGAACAATTCCGTCCGATGATGATGGTGATTCTCCCGATAGTGGAACGCTGCCACCTAATGGTGATGGTGGGACTGCCCCTGCGGGAGGGGGAGCGCCTTCGGACGGCGGTCCTAATGCCAGTGGCGGACGCGCCCCGTCCTCTGGCGATACCCCCATCGAAGGGCTCGCACGCGCCCTCGACGGGTGGGACAAATCCGGGCTGTGACGACGGGCCTGGAGGTACACCCCCGCCACCGCCTGGCAGCGGGACGGTTCCGGGTTCAGATGGGACACCTGCAGACCCAAATCCAGGTGCGGGTGCGGGTGCGGGTGCTGACGAGCCGGGGAAAGGAGGGGACGGCAACGACCACGACAACGACGACAACGGCAACGACAGCGACAACGGGGACGACGGCTCCAAGGAGCCGAAGAAGAAGGCGGAACCATCGCGCACGGCACGTTCAGCATCGATTTTTGGTTCTTGCCTCCGGGCGGGAGCGCGGGCGCGAAGGTGCGAAGGTCACGGGTACTGGTGGGAGCGAGAACCATGCGGGTGCGGGTGCGGGTGCGGGTGCGGGTGCGGGTGCGGGTGCGGTTCGAGGCACGGAGGTGGCGGAGGCGCTGGCGGGACACGCTGCTGTATTACTGCCTGGAACGGAAGGACTCGCCCGACGCGGAGGTAAGCCTACTGAGACCGGGTAAGACAGCTGGCGCCGGATCGATGGGGTACGCGTGGGCCCGCGTCCGCTGTATTCGTCGCTTGATTGGGCGGACAAGGCGAGGAGTGCGCGGACGAGTGGCGGAACAAGATAGTTGTTGATGTGGGCACTAGGATCGTGTTGGGGATGAAACGAGATGGACAAAGAGCAGCTGTTGGCGTTGGCGTTGGTGTTGTGTTGGATGGAGATATCTATCAGAATCATGACGCAGTGCACGATTAATGTCGGGGGATTGTGAGACGGCTACAGTAAGTACGAGGAGGGACGGAGGCGGGGAATACAAAGATAGGTGGGAGATTCGAGGCTAGGGAGGCGTACGGGAGGAGCATAGCTGGACGAGCGAGCGGCGTGGCAGCTAAAGGAACGGGATCGGGCCAGGCGCTGCGCCTTGCGGTGGGTGCGTATTTACACGTGTTGATATTGCACCAGCCGCGATTGGGAGATAACACTTTCCGTCGCCATCACTGACTTATCCGTCCATACTTATGTCCTTCCCCTCCACATCCCTTCTGCCCTTTCTTTCCGCCCCTCTCCTCTCCCACCCATAAAGGTATGTCCCCCCTTTCTTATTTCTCTTTCGCACTAACTTTCCCTCAGTTCATGTCCCCACGCGATGCTCGCTGCACAGACATACCAACCACGACGCGATAGACCCCGTCACGGCCAGAAACACCTGGCCTACTCCTACTCCTCCAAATCCTTCGCCCACCTCTACCCCCGCGGCCGCTCGCATGAGGTCTCCCCGGTCGCACTCGCCCGACAGGCCTCCGAGGAGCGCCAGCGTGCACGCGAATTCGCCCGCACCCTCCCCCAGCCTCCGCGGAAGAAGTCTCTCTCTCACTCGCGTCCACCCCCCGTCAGGGGTGCTCAACGTTGAGAAGCAGGAAGGCCCCTCTCGTCTCCCGTCCATCCCGCGGCCTCGGCCCAAGTCGCGCTCGCGCACACGCGTGCCACAGCCGGCGCCCCACCTCCCGTCGCCGCCGCCACCCGTATCCCTTTCAACATCCACGTCATGTTCCTCCATCTCCCCGCCCACCGCTTCGTCATCCGCCGGCCCCCTCACGCCGCCGTCTCCGCCACATTCCTTACCCGGCCCACATGACCCACTCCCTCCCCGACCTCGCACGCTCCAAGACGAGATACAGGACGCGTACGCGTTGTCCAACTCACAGCTCGCGCGCGTCCTGTATCTCAAACTGCAAGGTATTGTACCTACGTCTGATTCTGATCCCAGAATATGGGACGTCTCGGAAGACGACATCTGCGCTGTCTTCGCGCCACCGGACGACCTTTTTGCGCTCGCCGGTGGCAAGGACTGCCGCCAGACCAGGGAGGAGAGGGAAAGCGCGGAGAAGGCTCAGCGCCTGAGGAAGCAGCGGGAAGAGCGCAGACGGAAAGCGCTAGAGCGAGCAGATGAAGTCTGGACATCTACTCGCGCACGCGTTCGGGCGGAGCGCGTGCAGGTACTCCAGGAGCGCGCGAGGCTTGAGGAGGAGCAGAAGGAGCGCGCACTGCGAGCGAAAGAGCTTGAGCGTATCAAGAAGGAGCGTGAAGAGCGCGAGCGGCGGGGCGGGTACGGCTATGGTGCGTACGGGTCTCGGTTTTCGTACCGGCCTAAAGCCGCCTCCGTAACCCCGCCCACGCCGCAGCGTATACGCACCGAGGAGCCCTTCACCTATGCGTTCCCCATGTCTGCCTCCCCGCCCTCGGTGAGAGCTGCGCAGCTCAAGGGCGGTTCGCGGGCGCGGCGCGAGATCGCATCTTTCCCCTCGCCTTCCAATGCTCATCCGGTCTCTACTCCCGTTCATGCTCCGAACAGTCGCACAATTGCTTTCGAGGACGTACTTGGCCGGATGCGCGGAAAGCTGTTCCCTATTGACCTCGACGAGACGAGAGCTGGCGCCAAGAGGAGTCATCGCGTCCTCCTGGGGCTGTGTCCAGACACGGAAACTCAGGAATCGGACCGGCCCAAGGCGAAGACGAAGAGGAGAGTTTCCGGCGCAGGCTGCAAGGCCTGCGAGGAAGCGTGTCTCCCATACCCATATCCCCAGCCGAGCCCCTCGCCATCGCCTTCGGCCCACTTTAGCGCGCCACAGCGCACAACGTCTTGGCTTTCGGTTCTCTCCCTTCCATTTATTGCCGCTACTCCCACGTCTCCCCCTGCCATCCCGGATATTCCACCTCCACCGGATCCCGCTGTCCCGAAGCCGCGCCATTCTTGCGGGCGCGTGACGGGCAATGGCCGCGCGCATTGCTTCATCGCAGTAGAGGTAGAGGAATCACCTCTCGGGGCCGGGCTCAGCAATGCACCTTCATCGCCGCCGACGCCTGTCATCGAATCACAGACACCGCTGGCTGTCCCCGATGTTTCGGAGGCGAAGCATGATATGCTGCCAGGCCCACTTGCAGCCGTAGCGCGGCTAGCGCGCACGATGCAGCATGCGTACGTATCTGTGATGGCAGCTGACGTCTCAGAGCCGCGCAAGCCGGACGAGGTGTGCGTGCGGGAGCTCGAGCGGGCCGTGCGCGGGTGGCGCCCGCCTTTCGAGCCCGAGGACGGTGGTCGCGTGCGCAAGGAGGATGTGCGCACCTTCCTCGCGCACGACGGCGCGGCGCCCTCTTCGATACAACACGAGCAGGGGACCTACCCATTCTTGCTCCTGCCTCTGCGAGACATGTCCGCCGCATCCGTACCCCCGCCTACCCAGTCCGCCTCGCGTACCTCCGCCTCTCCATCGCCTCCCCCTGTGCATTTCCCCTCTCTGTCCCCTACGCTACCTCGCTTCCCGTACGCCGCGACATTCCCGGTGGGGCCGGACTCAGCAACAGAATGCTACGCGCGCGCGCGCGCAGTCGGCAACCCGACGCACCTGCGTCTCCTTGCGCTTGCACACGTATGTCGCGATCGCGCGGTGCGGTGGGAGGGCGTGCCCGGCAGCGCGGGCGCACTAGGTGCGGGGCGCGAGCGTGTGTTCAGCGTGTCGGCGCCGGGGCGCGGGAGTGCCCTCCGGTGGGGGTGGCGGGTCGTGTGGGATGAGGCGGAGGTGTGGTGAGCTTTGCTGATTGCTGCTCTCGATTCCGATTCATTGCTTTGATTTTTTTTCGACTCCTGCATGGATGGTCCCGTCAGTTAGACTATGCCCCATAATGTGTATGATACCTGTACGATACGTATACACGCGCCGCGCTCCGGTGCGCGCCTGCTCGTTCGTTCCTTATGCTACTGTATGTTTACGATTTATATATGTGCCCGTTCCCCGTCCTTATACGTACGGTTATGGTACGGACACGTCACACCTCACTCTGATCTCGGACACGCACGCCGACACGCCATTGACACGACACGACTTCGACTTGGTTCTGAATTCATCTTTCTTATCTTCATCTTCATCTTCATCCCCATCGCGTGCGCTACATACATTCAATGTTATGTTATCAATACATACCGCCAGCTGCAGTCCCCAGTTTGCTCGCTAATTATACCTGATACCTGCCTAGCTATAGAGTTCAGTTTGCATTGTCGGTTTCGTTCGCTAGTACTGTTACATGATTGATACCTGCAATGATAGTCATACCCCTTAGCTTTATCTTGGAACTTCGAGTGACGTTGGAGTTGTCAGTTGTCTGAGTGAACTGACCGTGGCCGAGTACTTGCGCATCCTATACGTGTCGAACCTCGAAAGAAATTCTATAATCCAAAATACACCCCCGCTCCTCGACCTCACCACGTCGCGTCTGGATCTACCATCCCGGTATGTACATCCCCGCCCCAACCGCGCTCTACGAAAAGAACCCGCGGCCAGCACCCCGCCGCGCGCCCTCCTGCCCACCAAACAGCACGCGCCCGCGCCCCATCCCGAGAGTATTGTTACCTCCGAACGACGGCTGCTGTTGCTGCTGCCCGAGCCCGCCACCGTTTCCGGTTCCNTTCCCATTTCCCCCGGGGAACTGCATCCCCGGCGCGTAGTCCTGGCGCGGGGCGAGCGGGCGTTGGCCTTGCTGTTGCTGCTGCTGCTGCTGCTGTAGGGAGACTAGTTGGACGGCTTGCTGCTGGCTTTGCTGTGGCTGCTGTTGTTGTTGTTGCTGGTACTGCTGCTGCATCATCTGCGCCCGCTGATGTTGCGCATGCATCGCCTGCATCTGCTGCTGCTGCTGTTGGTGCTGCTGTTGTTGCTGCATCTGCTGTTGCTGTTGCTGCTGTTGCTGTTGCTGCTGCTGATGTTGCTGCTGCTGCTGATGTTGTTGCTGCTGCTGATGTTGCTGTTGCGCATCACCCGGCACACCCCAATTCGCAAGCACATACACCCCACTATTCCGCCGCCCCTTCCCCGTGCCACCGCGAGCTCCGCGCCTGCCAGCACGCGCATTGAACATTCCTTTCGAGGACCAAGGACCAGCCAAGGGCCGATCGAGGCCTCGCTCCGGGCAGCGCGCACACTGACACTGACAGCGGCATCGACATCGACATGCCCATACCGTTATATGAGACATCGCATCCGAATTCCGAATTTCAGCATCGTCCATTCGCAAGCGCGCACACCAAGTGCGAGTGCGTCGAACATCTACATTCATACACTCGCTGAAACTGTAACAGCGACTGAAACGGTAACTGTAATTGCCTCGTCAGACAGTACTCGGGCTGCGGCCCGGCACGAAGCATCGCAGGTGAGCACGCACGCTCTGCAGCCTACTCCCATTCCCACCCCCTGCAAGCTGCCCCTGCTTCTTGCACTGATAGAACCACAGCGAGGATTCCGCCGCCCGGCGGCATCGCTGAGCCCACCCCTCCTGGTCGCACCACCGCGCGTAAAAACTGCCGTTTGCGATTTTGCGGCCGGCGCCTGCGCACGCTCGCACGAGTATCGAGGTACGGTGTGCTGTAACAGCAAGTAGGTAAATCACAGACCCCCGCAACTGCAGACGCCGTGCGCGCTTACCCACTCGCAGCCCCGAGCCCGGGCGCCTAGGCACCACTTACCCTCGACACATCGGGCGCCTGCGTCCTACCACGCGGCGCTTGCGGGGGTGTTATGCGTTATGCGTAGGCTATGTGTTGTTCCAGCGAGCTCGATCACCTGCGTCGTCGAATCCGGGCAGCGTATACGGTATTCTGTATTTCTGATTGCGCAGGCTGCGTACACCGTTACGTGAACGTTGTACTCGTACGCGTGCCGGGCCCGAGAAGCCGTGTGTCTCGAGACGAGAGCCTGCCCGAACGAGCAGCGGCACCGCGCGCACGGCACTACCCCACGCGTCGACCAGAACTAGAACCAGCAACAGAACCAGAAGGACCAGAACAAGGACAAGAACACTCGTGTCGATGTACGACGTTCGACGGTGAAGTTCGTCTCGCGCTAGCCTTTGCAGGAAATACTGCCCAGCCAAGGAAGGCGCACGGGGCACGGCGAGCGGCGAGGGTGCTCGAAGCGGGACACTCGCTGGTCAGGGGCACCCTGGCGCTGCCGTAACTCGCGGACCTGACGCGGGTCCGCGGACCGTGCCGCTCGATGGAGAACCGAGCATCTAGATTGCAGCAGGTATGTATATGATACGCCGGCGTGGGCAATGGCCATGTCCGGGGCGTCTACGGTCTGATAGACACGAGCTATCGAGCCTTCCTAAACGGATGGGCGGCAACTCGCATTAACATTTGCTTGGGAATGGAGAGCCATGCCCCATGCCCGTCCGCCAGCGGCAGGGCCCATCATGCATCAGCCGCCAAAGCTAGGATCAGAGCGCGAGGAATGCAGCGGCGAATATGTATCCACACGCTCGCCGCCGCGGACATCTTGCGTTATGCATTACGGGATGGATAAATGGACGGGAGGGCCTACGCGTGCGGAAGATCGCACGCGGCCGTGTGCTGCCCACGAGGCGGCCACGGCATGCGTGCGGGTGCGGGTGCATGTGCCGCGGACTGTGGCTTGTGGCCTGTGGGACTCGCATAATCATCAGAAGAATGAATGCCAGCTTTCAGGTAGGATTACAGCAACGCGAGATCGCAGGCTCGTACCGGGTCTGTGAATACACGTATGTGTAAGATGGAGGTCCTTCTGGCTTGTGACGCGGACGGCTCGGTCTGGCATTACGGTAAGTATGTACACGGGAACTCACTGGCATGCTCAGGGCGTGGACATATGTCCCTCCGAATTGCAATATGAATTCTCCAAAGCGCATTCTACCCGGAGCCAGCACCTGCTCCAGCTCCAGCTCCTACATCTACAAGCTAGCACGGTGAGCCGTTAGCCATTATTCGTGATCAGCAATTGCAATAACACGCGCCTGATGTCTCATTCCCGCAGGAACTCCCAGTAAGTAGCCACTGGCACAACCGCAATGCATCGACACCCGGGGATATGTTCAGGCCCGGCATTGTTCGGCGAATATGCAGCTCGGGCTCGATGTCGAATCGACGCCCTGCCGGCATAATACACCCGGCCACGGTAGACGCCGCGGCCAGCTGATGGCAACTGCAATCTGCAATAGAGTTTAGGTTATACCCGTAAGTCCACGCAAGGGGACGCACGGGAGCGGCTGTCGTCGTCGATGTGCAGCTGTACAGTAACAATAACGTCACTCTGGTACTTAGGGGCTGGGATTGGACTCGATTAGTAGGCGCGCGTCTCCGGCGTTGGTAAATCCGAAAGCTTACGCGCCTGGTTTCTGATTTCTAGCCCTGGCCCTGCATGTATGGTACGGATTGGGATAATGGAAGGACACTATCGGTAGCAAGTTGGTGTCAGGAGACCCGAGGGCGAGAGCGAGTCGGAACGCGGTCCGTGTGATCATGCCGGCGGTCATGATCATGCTGAGCCTGTAGGGATTCAGATTCGAAGGCATCATCAGCGTCCATGCCGATGCCGATGCAAAAAGGTTAAACGTACACCCACAGCCCATAACACAGGCCTTGTCCAAGATGTGTGTTCATATTTCGCAGTGCGGTGTGAATTTGCGGATTGGTTCCGTGGGTCGTGGGGTGGGAGTATGCGGAATGGAAGATGCGAGCGCATGGCGTGGTTCCGGGCTCGAGCGCTCGGGCATCCAAAATTCCAAGACTCCAAGCCTCCGAGTCCGTGCGTCCGTGCGTCCGACGAGCAGGGGGGGTGCTGTACACGGCGCACGCGCGGAAAGCCGCGCCCGCAACTTTTACCTACCATATGCATTTGTCCGCAGTATCGATGGGTCCAAAGTCGTACAGCTCTGAGCTTTGACTCGCGAGGGAGACTTACTACACATATGATCAGGATCCGGGCAGCCTTCTGGAACACAGGTTTCCTATCTCCTGCCATCATAATAACCCAACAGGCAAGCTGCAATATACAAAATTAAACCCCTCAAATGCAACTGTCAATCGCAACTGTCAATCGCAAACGCCAAATGCCGCGGACGCAGGACATAGTCGGGCTGCACTCACCGGTCATCCATATGCGTATGAACAAAGGGGGGCGTATGTGGATCCGCATGTCCCCGCCGCAGGGACAAGGAGAAGGACTAGGACAGCTGTAGGGCACCCCACCCGACCCCACCCGACCCAAAGACAAAGGACGAATATTAATGACGCCGCGACCGCGATCATGGCCACGGCCATCATCATCTCTCCAAGTCCACATAGCGTCAAGCCAGAACTTGCCGCAATAGCCTATGATGATGGTGTATAAGGTTCAAGTCAGACCAGCAACGTGTAACCCGCCAATATAATGCCACTAACCCAAATGGATACTCCTACGAAACGAGTATGGAGCCAGCATGGATCAGCACAGTTCAACGCCGTATCTCCTGAAGGCTGGAGTCCTGAACCTGACCTGCAGGGTAGGCTTCAGGACACCGACATCTCCATCCACTGTTTTATTTATGTTTCACCATTTGTCATTCGGAGCGTAGGACCCGAATCTATTCAATGCGGGCTTGAAGCTGAAGCAGAGCGCTCCGAGTCGAATCGGCCTACGATACCGACACGACGTCGACACGATATCCACGAACGCGTCCTCGGCCGAGCACGGATGCTAAAGCTAAAGCTAAAGGCCCAAGGGTGGCTTGAGAGTGATCTCGCACAAGAACAATCGACGGAAGCATATGTGCACTCACAAGTGACAACACAAGTAGAAGCGCCGAACCAGTGGAAGCCAAACGTTACCATCCACCAACCACGACCCTGGTCATTAACCACAAGGTTTAATTCGCCGGTCGCTCGCGGGCCTCCAAGCACCATTCCAAGCACCGATATAGCATCACGGAGCACGTAAATCCTCACTAGTCGCTAGTCGCAGGGCACTAGTCAGCAGAAGCCGATCGCAGTGAGTCAGTCACTAGTCACGATTTAATTCCGCGAGGGATGGCTGCAACGTTGCAACGGCGTGGTCGCGGAGGTCCACACGCGCCGCGGTGCACGAGTCGCAACGCCATGTCAGGCCCATGGAAATAGGGCTCGTCCGCGTCCACGCATCGATCCCGGCGATCCATCCATCGACCCGCGCATCCACATAAAATCAATGCCATAAGACACGGCCCACGCGACCCCAAGAGTCCGATCGACTTACACAACAAGCCAGCCAACACACACCACATACTTGCACACAAACCACAAAATCCCGCGGTACCAAACGCCATTCCATTCCATAAATATTGCGGTGGGACCATTTCACTACTTACAGCCACCCTGCGCCGCGCCGCCCGCATGTCGTCCGTCCTCTTTTATTATGCCAGGTGTAGAGAAGTGTCCTTCAGTTCAGAAGTTCTTCTTCTTCTCATCCACTGACAGGCCACCTATTAAACACCAGGCGATCAGTCTGAGAAGATATAACCAAAAAAGAAAGGGGGCGCACCAGGACCCATGTTGACGAGGAGAATGAGGCCACCAACGATGGCTACCAAAAAGTCAGCACACAAACACATATCCCGGATACGAGAGGACTCACAAAGCGTCTGGAAGAAGTCGTACTTGAGGAAGTCACGCGCGGGGTGCGCAGAATTGACGCTCCAAAAGTTGTTGACCGCCACATTGAACGCGGAGAGGAGAATGACGAGGAACGACGCGGACCACTTGGCCTTGAAGCCGACGGCGATCATGCCGCAGGCGACGAGCCCGAAAAGGGACACGATCGCACGACCGAAGCTCCAGGTGCCCGAGATGACGAAGCCGAGGAAGAGGAAGATGAGCAGGACACGGCCCGCAAGGAGGAAGCTAGCACAGCAATGCGTCAGCAAAAGCAGAAGCGCGAAGCTCAACGGGCGCTGCTCACTATTTCCTCCTGTCGGTCTCGCTGAGCGAGGGCAGGCCAGCGAACAGCTTCTTGCGGGTGACCATGGAGTCACTGAAGACCATGAGAAGCCCGCCGATGACACTGACGTTGCGGAGGAAGAAGTTGAGGTCAAAGATGAGGCCGTAACCGAAGCCCTGAATGATGACAACACCGAGGAGCCCACCCACGGCGAGCTCGGTGTGCCGTTTCGTGATGACCGCGCCGGAGCCAACAAGCATGGTCTAGGTGGGCGCAACTCGTCATGACGCGGCTGCGAGGCACAGAGGGGCGAAACTTACGACAACATTGATGATGAGGAAAATGTGCGAAATGCCCCAGGGGAAGTGTCGGTGTCTGTGTAAGATACCAGGTTAGCATGACATGGCGGGAAGGCAGAGATACTGCGAACCTCTGGAGATACCAGAGCTGGTCACTCCACTGGGTGATGATGCGGAGTGCGTCCTCGAGGAAGGTGACTACAATCATGAAACGTCCAATGGCGGGTAGGTGCGGCCTGAGAGGCTGCGAGTAAATCTCGATGTAGTCCTCGACCTGCTTGCCATATGCGCGAATCTTTTCGAGCGGGTCGTCGGGGTCGGCAGCCCTGTAGCCAGACGAGGGCCTCGAGTTGCCGAAGCCATGGGGATCAGGGCTGTAGCTGGCGCCCCTGCGGCCGTGCGATGCTGATGCGTGAGGACATGAAGGAGAACTGGCCTGGACGGCGGGGAGGAGGAGGTGGTTTGTGGAGGAAGTGGACTTGAGCGTCGTGAGCAAAGGCGACGTGGCGGCTTCACGAGGTCGTGCGAACTTCATGTCATTCCTGGCTTTCGATCCTCACTGCTTTCCATATGATCATCAAAAAATAGAGTATTTTCCGGAGGTGTGAGCGGGCCTCTGGGCCTCCCCGAACGGCACTTCCGGCGAGTTTGAAGAGAAAGTTGACGCTGAGCTGAGGCTCTAAAATAAAGACAAGACCTGGCAGATGCGACTGCTTTCGACTGACGTGGGAGAGTCGCACGTGACTCGAAACCGAGGGGCTCTTCATTCAGCCTCTTCCTTCCTTTTCTCCTACCAGCTCGCACAACACCAAGCCACGAAAGCAGCGGATCGTTTTTCCTTCTCACCTGTGCTGTCGTCGCCATCAATATTTTTCAGCATTTTTGCGACCGCTTACCTAAGCAGCGGCAGTATCCGCAGGATCGCGAAGTATACATTGCAACAACCACTGTCTCCTGCGGCATTTACTTACTTTCAACTTCCATGGCAGACAGCCAAATGGACCTCGCATCCACCAGCAAATGGCACTCTTTGCGACCGTGGAATCACCGCCTCTCGCTGTCTGTGCTCGAGATCACCTCCGTTTCCGCGACCTTCGTCCTCTCCTCGCTCTCCTCCCAGACCAACCTCTCGCTCCTGCTCGACGGCGAGGACTACGACGGTGCCGAGAACGCCACGCCGCGGCCTTCAGGTACCCACCAGATCATCTCCGACGCGCTCTCCAAGGGCCTTTCCGTCAAGGTGAACGCCACTCCCTGGCAGCGCGTGCTCATCCGCATCGATGATGAGACCGACGAGGCCGTCATCATCATCTACGGGCTCATGCCCGGCCGCCAGTACGATATCGAGCTCGGCATCATCCCCGGTGAAGAGCGCGTCAAGGGCCACATCGTCACCGTCGACGCCGCACGCGGTACGTACCCTCCGCTGCCTCATCGCGCACGCGAGGTGTTGACCGCATCCGATGCAGATACAGACAACACGCAGGACGTCCTGGGCCTGAGCCTTCCGGGCGCACAGCCCCTCGCAGACCCATCTCCCTCGCCCCCTTCGCCCTCACCACCGAGCACACCGTCAACACCGCCGCACTCACATGTCGGTGTAGACGACTACCTCGCCTCATTGCAAGCCACGCTCGCGCACCTGCAGGCCGAACACGAGGCGCTCCTCGGCTCACTCAAGAGCGCACGACGGGACTCCCAAAAGTCGCAAGCAGCCCTGCGCGCCGAGATCACGTCCCTCAAGCGGGCATCCGCAAAACACACGACCGGCGACGTGCGCATGCGACAGAAGGTGCGCGCGCTCGAAGAGGCCGTCAAGCAGG
>SEOQ01000726.1:0-14647 GCA_004679275.1 Dentipellis fragilis
AACGGACCTTAACAATCGGCTAAGCAATTTCCTTGCCGTGTCGTTAGCCTGCCAACGTGGCAAATCTGCATTACCAGTTTCCATGGAAAAGTCTTCAAGTACGACGGACGAAGTCTCGATTTCACAACATGGGATTCTGGGATTCTTTCCGCGGCGAAACCTTTCAATAACTGCCATATCGCTCGTCTTCCCGCCGAACTCATTGTCCTTACCTTCAAGTTCCTGGCTTCAATGCAATACACAAGTTTTCGGCTGGGCTCTACGGCTTGGATGGATCTTGGTTACACATGTCTGTCGGCACTGGCGGCAGATCGCACTTCTCAACTCTAGTCTCTGGTGTAAAATAGACGAAAGCTTCGGGATAGCATTTCTGGAAGAGCAACCGCTTCGGTCCGGGTCTTCTCCTATCTCCTGGTCGTTTGGGACAAATCTCAACTCTCGTAAAATCGCCCTCTTGAAGCAGCACACAGGTCACCTCGAGCAGCTACGTATCTCAGATGTCCATGACCAACTAGATCTAGATATGTTGATGGAGACGGGACTAATGAGATCTGCACCTTTATTGCAAGACTTGGAGATTTTGGAATCGACGTACTCCTCGCGCGGTGGGCCCTCAGGGCCCTGCCCAGCAGTATTTTTGCTGGATGTACGCCCAATTTGCGACGCCTTTGCATTTACGGCACCAAGTTGCCATGGCTTCTTCCCAACCTAAAAAGCCTAGTCGATCTCGAAGTCAACTCCCTACCCGACAACGATCCATTCATCATACCCCCAGAGCTGACTCGTTCTCCAAATACCAGCGACGTCATTTCGGTTTGCGTTCTGATCTTCGACGCTCTTCCGCAGATGCGCTCTCTTCGCAGGTTAAGACTCCAAAACTGTTTATCGGCGTCGTCCAGTAGATCCAGCGTTCACGTTGACGAGGCCGTCGACTTGCCGTGCCTTGAGGACCTTAATCTAGGTGGCGAAGCCATTGCTTGTCGTCAAGTCATCGAGCATATCAAGATGCCGCGCTGACGTTGCATTGCCTGCTGGGTTCAGATGCAGGTCTAGGAGACATGGATTTCATTCCTCCCCTGCTCGGCAGTCGCACTAGTTCTACAAAACATGCTGTCAACATATTCTTTGCCGCCACAAGCTTGAATATTTCGGTCCGCGAATCTTCCGACGAGGATTGCGGAATCCCTACACATAACACTGAATGGTTTGAAATCGGCCAAAGAGGCCATGCCAACATCTGGATAGCTTGTCGTGATCGTGCTGCTCCGCCTCAGGACTGGTGCACATTTACCCTCATTTCCAAACTATGCGGAGCATTTCCAGTAGGGCAGGTACACACGCTTGATCTCAGGTGGAAGGGCGGCAATTTCGTATACTATCCACACTGGCAAGACACTTTCAAGTTGCTTCCGGATGTCAAGCATGTGCATCTCTGCCTACCGTCAGTGATCATGCTGATACCGGCGTGGTCGCCTGAAACGAACAAAGCCTGGGGTTCTATTCTCGACCAGCAGGCACTCACGGGGGACATCATCATCTTTCCGCATTTGAAATCGCTGTCGTGTCCATCTCTTCTCCTCGACAGATATATCGTTTGGGTATCCTTGCATGATGCACTTCTTCAAGCACTCGTTGCGCGCAAGAAAGCTGGCTTGCCGCTACAGAAGTTATCTTTTCTCCACTGTGACAGGGAGCCGGAGAGGTTGGACGACTTCAAAGACGTAGTTCACACTGTGTATTGGGACAAGGACGATACGACCAGTTGGAGCAATCAGTGGTCATAGAGGACTTCAATTGGAGGTCACTGATGACGATACAGTAATAGCTTGGTCACCGACAGTCAATGCTATTTAGGATCCTTTTCTTGACATGGATGGGAGGACTACTGCAGATAACAATATCGCTGCCGTCACTCGTGTCCGACAGGACCATCGTCTGAACTTGCTTGCAAAAAGCACTGGTAGAAGTGCTCGCTGCATGCAAGACGGTAGACCTGCCACTGCGAAGGCTATCCTTAATCCGCTGCGACACAGATGGTGGAGGTATAGAAATTATTGAGGATTTAATTCTTACCGTCTCTTAGGTGAAAATCCTGTCGCTCGGAGGGCTGAGCCGCAAGAGGATTGTGATTGGGGGCGGGAACTAGTTATAGTCATGATGGCAGATAAATCTTTCAAATAGCAATAGCTAACATGCGGAATTGCCAAGATGGACAAGAACGTGAATTAGTTTGGGATTCTATCGGATAATCTCTATTGTGTTATGTCGGATGAGATCAGGCAGCTTCAACATCCGAAGCTTCTACCACCGCTTCTTTCTGCGAAAATCTGTAATGGGTACGCTTAGCATGCCGCAGGAGGAGGAGGATCCCGGTGGGTGTCATTCCTTCCATGCGTTTCGCCGCGCCCTGTCATCGAAGAAAAGTTTCAGCACCAAGAATGGTATAAGCCGTCCGAACATCGGAACTCACAACACTCCGCGGCTTGACACGCTGGAGCCGCTCCTTCTCCTCCGAGCTCAGTCCATAAATTTGCGCATAATCGATGGCAGGATCGAGGATAAGGTTTTCGTCCTGCAGGAAGGTGCGCACATCAGCCTCCTGTCGATGGACATGGAAGCTATAGCGGCCTGAACGCCGGCCAAAAATGGATCAGTGAATTTTGCTTCTTTGAGAGGTCACGAGAATGGTGACGACAAAGCTCAAACACGCACCGTTGATATCTATACGGGACAGGATGTACGGATCTATGGTCACAAGCTCGGGAATGACCGAGGCGAAAGACGCCGTCCGGAGCTGTGGGTAACGGAGCATGTCGAACGCGCTGGAAAAACGAGGCAATGTAGCAAATTCTCCGTCAGTGAAAAACTRCGRTTGCGATCAGTATCACCACCAACCTGCGCATAACTCCATCTATTCCAGCGGGGAGGCCGTGGCGGAGCCACCCTTGCGGACTCAACACCACGCTCTGCAGCAGCTGCATCGCGTGATCCATCTCACCCCGCAGATTTGTGAAAGCGGTCCACCGCTCATCCCCGACCGCTCCGACCTGTCGGCCTTGCAAAGAAACGAACAAGATGAGCCACGATAGGACACCCCCTCTGACTTTAACTAAAATGAGCCATACCTTTCTCAGTGAGCCGCAAGTCCGCGTTATCGCTCCGCAGCGTCAATCGGTACTCCGAGCGGGAGGTAAACATGCGGTCTGCACGAGCATGCGAAATGCGACATGAGACATCATTGTCGATCCAATGAACGAAGGAACTTACAGGGCTCCTCGGCGCCTCTGGTGATCAGATCGTCTATCAGGACGCCTACGTAACCGTCGGCGCGAGTGAGCAGGAGGGGCGGCCGCTTGAGCGCACTAAGCCCAGCGTTGATTCCCGCGACCACACCCTGCACCGCTGCTTCCTCGTATCCGGTGGTTCCATTGATTTGGCCAGCGAGGAAAAGGCCCTATCGACGGTTGGATTCTTATTATCGTTGCTATACGATGATAAATTATGTTACCTTTATGCGCTTCGTCTCCAGAGTGACTAATAATTCAGGGGATACAAACGACGGATCAAAATGACTTGCGCAGTGGGAAGAATTAGAAGGCACGAACCTGTCAGTTCACGTGGGTCCACGAAGTCGTACTCAACACCATAAGCGGGCCGGACCATCTTGACGTTTTCGAGCCCTTTGATCGTGCGCAGCATAGGTTCCTGCAGCTCTTCCGGCATGCTGTTCGACAGTCCATTGGGATAGATAAGGTCTGCCGCATGGTCAGTGGCATTCGATGCAGTATCATTATACCACACACCTGA
Organism: Dentipellis fragilis; assembly: GCA_004679275.1. Taxonomy (NCBI): domain Eukaryota; kingdom Fungi; phylum Basidiomycota; class Agaricomycetes; order Russulales; family Hericiaceae; genus Dentipellis; species Dentipellis fragilis. Next base: position 3,808 of record SEOQ01000726.1, read on the forward strand.
ATCATATCCTTCAGGTTCAAGCCAAACATTATGGTGTTCCTTCGCCGCAAATCTAGTAATTTTAGCTTCGAGGGAGGGGCAATACCTCGGACCTGGTGGACGTTTCAGTAAAAGACTGAACAGTCGGATTCTTTACTCGGACCTTTCTTTGTCTCCTGGATGTGGACGCTGAGATGCATGTTGTCGCGGACCAGCTTGTGGGTTTCGGGATTAGTCCGCGTGAGGTAGCAAGCGATCTGATTGTCCTATGTCAAAAGCAGAATAAGGTTAGACGTTGGCTTAAGGGAGACGGGCAGAAGAGCGCACCTTGTTGTCGACTGTCCGATGCATGAAACTAAAGGGCGCCGGCTCCGCGTCGCCATCCTGCCTAACCATTCCGTCGAAATTGATCGTCCGTGCATCCAGGCGTGCAGGTGTTCCGGTCTGCAAACGGCCTAGCTTGAAGCCTGCGTTGTGAAGCGAGGCCGAGAGCCCGACGGAAGGCTGCTCGTTCATGCGGCCGGCAGGGAATCGCTTCATTCCTGTACGGGGTAGCACCTGTCATGTGAGAAGGAGGGCCTCATAGTCGGACGGAATTCTGACCTATGTGAATCTCGCCGGATAGAAACGTTCCGGTACAGATGACGACTTGCGAGCACTTGATGATTTCACCGGAGTCTATGTACGACGGTTAAGGGAAGTAATAAATCCTGATAGAAGAGATCCGCACCTAGTTCCACGCCTTTCACCGCGGCACACGCTGGACTTCCATTCGGGACCGAGGTATTATCGACTCGCGAGTGATCCAAGACGAGGTCAAAGACGCTTCCGGCCCGTATGTCTAGGTTCGGATAGGAAAAAAGAGTGGCTTGCATATGCTTCTTGTAAAGCGTCCGGTCGATTTGTGCTCTCGGACCCTATGGCAGCGAGTCGTCAGTGACTTGTCGGGGTGGTTGAGAATCAACATACCCATACTGCCGCACCTCTCGAGCGGTTGAGGATTTGATATTGTATTCCCGCCTTGTCTGTGGATGCAGACACGTCATCAAGCGTAACAAATGGCTGAACGACGGTCTGAAATCTACCTGAAACACGTCCTATGACACCGTCCAGCGCGTCCACCTCACGAACGAGGATACCCTTGCCCACGCCGCCGATAGATGGGTTGCAGGACAGCTCGCCGATCGTGTCGAGCCGCTGTGTCAGCAGCAGGGTTCGTGCGCCTGAACGGGCAGCCCCCGCGGCAGCCTCGCAGCCAGCATGCCCACCGCCGATGATGCAAACTGAAGGCGGGAAAAGTCAGCGTGTTGTCCCAGACGCTTCAAAAAGGAAAGGGCGTGAGGACTGCGGAGGGTCTGCGGGATAATGGCCGGTCATGAACGACACGAGGAGAGATTCTCCTGAGTCCAGTGCCGACGTATGAATATGAAAGGGGGGGATAGGAGATAACAGACAAGGTAAGGTTTAATGGAACTCTTGTCCATATCAACGACGGGGGATAAGAAGGCCGTGCGGAGGCGGCGATGTGAGAGGGAACTCCCGGGTGAGGGAAGACCATAACACGTAAGTGCCACCCCACAGGTCCATAGGCGCAAAAAGGAAAACAAAAGGCGGGTTACTGATGGCAATCACCCACAAGCCTGCGCTGGCAAACGGCACACAGCGGACGGGATTTTTTGTGTGCCATTGTAAGACGGTCGAAAACGGTCCTCAGCAGCGGTAAAAGTAAGAAATGCTGCACGCCATCTCGGTAATGTTATCCAGCTTGCCACTGGACTTAGGCCCAGACCTTGTGCATTATTTATGCAGTCAGTCGTCATGGGACGGGGCGGCAATCAGCAGAAGGCCAAATCAGGGCAACCCCTTTTCAACAGACGCCTCTGCCCGCTTCCTCGCCCATTCAAGTGCAGCGCTCGTCGGCTATGCTTTGTCCATTTTACGGGCGTGACAAGCTAGATAGTCAAGCGAGCACTGGAAGAGTTGCAGCGCTCACTCATCTATGTGAGCGCGATGCATTCTTCTGAGCATTTATATGGTTGAAATTTTCCCGTCAGAGGTTCCCTGGTTCTGACCAGAAGAAAACCCCCAAGCGGAGTGGCCGCTGGCAAACCCCCAAAGTCCGTAAGTAATAAACGTGGCAAGGCTACGCACCATCGTAAGCGTCAGAAGTTACTGCCTCGGAGGCATATCTCCTGACGCAGTTCTGGGAGAGCCAGCGTTGCCAGCCTCGTCTTGAGACTTGAAGCATCGGAGTCGGCGGCGACGGTGGCTGAGAACCCAAAATGGGAAAGAGCGCTAGCGGTTGTTTGGATCGGAAGCTCTTGCCAAACACCGGCTTGCCGGCCGGCATGCTCCGAGTCGGAGCCACGTATTAGGCCGGGGACCGCGGTCACTTGCGTCTACCCTGAACTCCGTGGGCTGCACAGCTCCAAAGCCTGCCTCTGTCCCGACTCGGACCTCGACAGTAGTTTTAAGCTTGTCGTCAATACGATTTTCTAACAATCTCCACCTCTTCTTGATATCTTCCAGCTGGAGCTCAGCTTACTACACTCGACATCGCACTGACTGCAGAAATGGCCGACCCAGTTGCTGCGAAATCTGGCTTCCTCTGCATGTATATGTCTAACCACCCGGACACCCTCGTTTCGTATGTTACATACTTTGGAAAGGTTCAAGGACATGTGACTACTGCGAAGATGGAGTCTATTGACACGAAGGTACCTCCTTCATCTACCTCCGCGTGATGATGTGCTGAATATTGTTATCTTCGAAGGGAATGACGCTTTCCTACCAAACTAAGGCCGGGCCATCATCGAAAAAGACAGTCGTTGTCTCATTTGACCCTCCGCTCCTCGGTTATGAGGAGGTCAAGCCTCGCCTTCTTGCTATGAAGGCCGACGCAGATGAGCAACTGGGCACGGTATGTTTATTCGGTTTCTTCTTCGTACCTGTCACGTATGAATCCGCTCTATTGCCGGTCAGGTCAAGGCCCCTCAAATCACGTCCTTCCGCCTTCCGACTGCCGTTCTTCAGACGCTCATTCCATTTGGTTTCTTCATTTATACAATGATCAGCCCCGAGGATGATCCTAGCCCAGTCTGGACACTCGGACGTTTCTTGAGGTCTGCAGTTGGCGGAGACAAGACGATGTATGGCATTTGTGCGTTCATCGGCATCACGCACAGTCTCGAAGCACTCTATGGTGCATATCTTTCGAGGAAACATCGCATGCCGTTTTCGGTGACCGTATGTTCACGTTTTCAATTACTTGTGATCAAATTGGCTGAGCTCTCAACAGGTCGCATACTTATCGGCGATCTTGATGGTTGGATTTCCTGTTACGCTGGATCTCCGGCGGCGAATCCAACAAGCTCGGATCGACTCCATTATGAAGGGCCAGTGACTGGTCTTCCTATTTCCAGAGATCACCTTGCCAAGTGTACGCTTTCTCCCTAGTCTATACAAGTACCCATTCTTGCAGCAACGCGTATGCGTGCTGGTGGCTTTACGGCTCTTATAGTCACATAGTCTTCTCGTGTTTCTCATGCACGTTCAGGAGTCGGTCCACTCGATACTGGAAGTTCTGTACTTACCCATGTGATCCCCCTTTATCTACTCGCAAGTTCCGGCACGGATGTAAGTTAGCCGGCCTGAGAATGCTGCTACTCACGATAAGACGGGTCATTCGCAAGAGTATGTTGACCATTCTTCCAAATTTCGAAGGCGCTGACACCTGACAAGACATATCAGATAGCGTTGCCGCTGAGGGTCGAATCGTCTGACCAGCAAGATGCAAATCTCCAGGTGCTGGACATGTCAAGGACGCGTGTAGGCGTGTAAATAGCTCATTCTGGGATTCCCTTGCCTTTCCGTATCTTCTTTTGGGCCACGTGTTGCTGGTCTAACGACATCTCCAACACGTTACGTGAAGTCCACCACGCCTTCCCTTTCGTACTCGGGTCCGTACTGATGGAAAGTGACCCCTGTTGCAATTCGGTGACATTTGACAGTCCACTCTAGCTGCACCCCGTCCAAGTAGTGATATGTACGTTCATTTCTTGCTAGAAGCATCGCCAACCCTAAATTTACTTTTCAATGCACCGAGGTGCCGTTATTAGGTCGTCGGAACTTGCCGCACACTTGGCCTTTATTTAAGCTTTATGGTACTTCCAGTTGCACTGCGCAGGCTTCTTCGTCACACCTATACAGCTGTCGACCTTTCTCCCCACCGCGAACGGACGCTATAGCGGATATGAAACTCTCCTGACCGACATCGTCGCCTGAACGGGCAGCCGTGGGACAAAGCTTCACACACTTGTGTCCAATGCTCGCCCACGTTGTTCCAGCTCGAAGAATCTACAAATCGTGGGAGCATCGCCACCAAGGTGCTTCGTCGGCGATCATGGTGCGTGGAAGCACTCCTCGCGTGCGCGGAACCATCGACCCTTCGAGGCTCCGATAAACATACGATATACAGCCACCACCGCAATTCGAGCGACGTTGACAAGTCACAACTCGCGCGTCTTCGGGAGGCCTGATGCGCGCTGTGTCCGCGCTTGACAGTATCTATGGACACATTCAAACGCTTACAACTATGTAAGGCATCTCCACATCAAATCTTACGTCGCCTTCCGATGCATCTAACTCACACCCATTGCGACCCATGCAGACTATGCGCAGCATTTCTCACGAGCGCTAACGATCTGGGCTCACAGTACACCATCGAACATACAGCCGATGCCACCTCGTGGCGCCGAACGTCGCCTCGGGCCCTTCTCTCATTTCCCGGATGTTCTGACGGTGCGCCAGCATGGTCATGTGGCAACAACCTCGTCTCTTCTTTGGGAATATTGCATCCTCGCAGCGGCGTGAAGCCTACCAGGCCTCGACACGACGCCCCGGAGTAACGTTGAGACCTCCTCTGCGCACTCCGTCGGTGCGCCACAGGGCTCCTTCGCGCTGCAGATCCCTGGCATCGGTTAATCAGAACATCGTGAGTGCCGCCCCTACTAAGGCCTCCCTGAATGCTCATAAATTGAGCACGTCTTTCGAAGATGAGTCTTACCGCCCCTGAAATTCACCAGCATGCCCTTCGTACTTGTATGTTTCCCCCTTCCCGGCGTAGGGCGATGCACTCACAGCGCTGCGCAGGTCACCGGAGTCTCAGGCTTTGTAGGATCACATGTCGCGCATCGGCTTCTGGAGGATGGCTTCGACGTCACCGGGTGAGCCACGCGCCGTCGACCAGTACGCGTAGATGCTGAAGCAGACTCCACAGGACGGTGCGCTCAGGTAAAGTCGATCCCGTGACCCGTGCATACTCGTGCTACGGCGCACGCTTCCGACTCGCCGTAGTCGAGGACCTCGTCACCTCTGACCTCACCGCAGCATTCCAAAGCGCGTCTTCTCTTCGATGTATCCTGTGTCGGAGGATACTGACCCCGCGCACGAACATAGACGTGCATGCCGTCATTCACGTGGGAACGCCGCTTTCAGGGCCTCCAGAGACAGTCCTCGATGTATGTTCCGGTGGTTCTGCCTCTGCACACCGATCCCGCGGCGCGGGCTGACTGACGCTTGCACCCAGGGCGCTGTGCGCGGGACGAAGAACGTGCTTCAGCACGCCGCGCGGGCGGGCGTGGCGAGGATCGTCGTGACCGGAAGCGTCGCGAGCATGGCGAAGTACGAGGACTTCTGGGCCGACCGGTTGATCACTGAACAAGGCACGTCCGAGTCGGCGCCTGCGCGTCCATCTCCGCCCCGCGGCCAATTCACTGAGTGCCTGCATACGATTGAATACAGATTGGAACCCAGAGACGTACGCGGATGCCTTTCGCGCGGACAAGGGCTTCTTCACGACCTACTCGGTCGCCAAGATGCTTGCCGAGCGCGAGCTGCACGCCTTCGCGGCGCAGCACCCCCGCATCGCCATCACCTCGAGTGAGCCCAGTCCCTTCCGAGCCTCTACCACATCTACTTCCTGCTGAACCCTCCCGCGCACAGTTCTCCCGCCGTTCATCTACGGGCCCTTCGGCCCTGGCCAGTCGACCGACCTCGACAGCTTCTGGCGCCTGAGCTCCAACGGGTTCCTCTATGCCCTCATCAGCGGCCCGCCTGGGCGTGCCGTGTCATCGCAGTACCCCGTCTACCCCGCATTCGTGCACGTCGGCGACCTCGCGCGTGCACACGTCGCCGCCCTACACTCCGCCACCGACACCGCGGCGGCGTGGTGCAGCGCGTCATCGTGTCCGGCGGCGCGTTCACGTGGGCAGACGCCGTGCGACACATCGCGCGAGTGCGTCCCGCGCTCAGGGCGCGTCTGCCGCGGCTACCGGAAGCTGATATGGAAGCGGAAGCGAAAGAAGGCACATGTGCGCGCTTAGTGGTGAATGCGGAGGAGCACCTGGGCATGCAGGAGTACAAAGGGTGGAAGGAGACCGTGGAAGAGACGATCGACGATCTATTGCGCGTCGAGAGGGAGCTGGGGCTCGCGCCGTAGACCGCTGGCAGTGGCTCCRTGGYCTATTCCYGTACACCGAGGCTTCATCGTGGGTGCCTGCGAGGGTCGGGGCGCGTGTGGGGTATGGTATGTGTGTATTGTATTGCGGTGTGTCCGAGGTGGCAGATTAACTCTGATGTACGGTGCTCCTTAGCGGCGATCTCGAGTCGTTGCGGAGCACGCTGACCGGTATACCTGTAACATAGAATTCACGAAATAATACACCCAGGCGGCGGGCCGCCCGGAGCACGCGTGCATCAGGGCATAGTTGTGTTAGGTGCTGAGCACTCTATCCTCGGTACGTACTGCTCGGTGCTGAACCGAAAAACCCGCGCTGGTGCGAGCAAGTTGAGCTTAATTGACTTGGTCTTGGAATCAGCCTGAGACCGCGCGGTGATCTCGGCCTCACCTGCTCCATGCATCTTCTTCCTTGCACCAGACTTCATCCAGCCACGGCGACCGACTTCCAAATGGCATGGGCATGAAAACGAAACAGCCTCTCTACCGCCGCAGCCGCGCGCAAGTAAGTAATACCACCACATGCCGCGGCTGCCGGAAGATGAAGACGACCGCCCCGGTGCCCATCTCGCCCGGAAGGGCCAAGCGAGGCAGATTAAGCGAACACGGAATAGGGCTAAAGCAAGGACATCACAGCGGCTACGATATGCCTGTACATGCAAAAATTATAGTACAAAAAACTAATGGAGAACAATTGCATCAAATGCTGTAGAGCAACCTGGACTTAAAGGCCAACCACCCGCCCTACGACCAACTCTCAGTGCTCACGCACTCGCCGCACGCCGCGCCGCATACGGAACACGAGTGCTGCGACGAGCTGCCATACCGCCGCTGACCGCTGACCACCAACCGCCGTACCCAATACGGTGTACCTCAGCTCTGCAACCTCAGCCTTCCTAGGCCCGTGCGCGTGACCAGCAGGGCACCCAATCCCATCGATGCCGAATCGATCGATTCCGTGGGTTCCAGCGAAGGTATGGCCCTTTAAATTACATACACGTATGCACGGGAGGAGCACATACCCATAAGTATCTTGGTGCTCACGCGCACGGGTTCCATATTGTTCAGCGTACCAGCGTTCGATGTTCGATGCTCGATGTCAGTGGTGCCCTTGACGCTGAGCGCTGAGCGCTGAACAGTCACAAAGATAATGGCATTGTATTTGTATTTTTCAGTCCAGCGCGGATGCGGGTGCCAGTGCCGTTGCACGTATCTCGGTGGCGCTGACAGTCATAAATGATGGATTGAAGATATATGTATTGTGCAGGCCGGCGCCAGCGCCAGCGTTCGTGCCGCCGCGCAAATCTTAGGCCAGGGCAGACTGAGATTGGAACGTACGATCCGCCTGCAAGCACGGTCTAAGCCGTCTGAATCTTTCCTGTCAACCCACTGTCAGCGTCATCGTCATCGTCATAGTCTGACAATCGAGTCAGCCCCAACCACACCCAGTCCCGCAGGCGTAGCGCGCAGCACGTAGCACGTAGCATGGCCGAGCACTCGAGTCCAAAGTACCGCTATGGCACTACGGCATTGCGGCGCTTCGGCACTGATATGGCATCATGCACTATCCACCACGCATCATATCATGGGGTACGTACCCGGAACCCGATTGCGAGTCTCCTCGAGTCCGCAAGCAGCAAGCTAAGCAGCATGCGGTATGCGGAACGGCGGACTCGGGCGGAGGGCTCGAGTAAGTAGCGAGTCATCTCGAGCTCGAGCTCCGTCGCTTCGTGATCGCCGGCGGGTCTGAATCAGACTCAGGCTTAGGCTCAGGCTCTGAGCCCAATGTCATTTCCGTAGTCCACGGGCAACAGGCGGAGAGGAGGGGAATAATATGAGGGTTCTAGAAAACTGGACGAGGGACCTGCGGCTGGAAAATTTGGAATTCAGCGCCGTGCCTACCGTGCATCGCCCACCGTGCATCGTGCATCGTGAGCATGCCGATGTCGATGTCGAGGCGGACCGCGGTTAGTCAGAAGACTTGTCTCCGATCGGGGTTTGACACTTACCGTTAAGTACCGTACGCGTGTCCGAGTACTTCTGTAGAGTACTCGAGCCCGGAGGAGATACGACCGAGCTGAATTCGAAAACGCGACGCACCTCGAGGCTCTACGACCACGCAGGCCGGATTCCTGATTCCTGATTCCTGATCCTCCTCGGCCTGTCACCGGCGCCCTCGCCCTCGCCTTCGCCCCCGGTGCACAAACGAAAATCTGCAATTTCGACCCCCGCGCCCATCTCAGGCTATGGCTATATACAATTTTACCTCTCCCCTCGTCCACCTCTCCACACCAGCCACCAGTCCTGTATACGAGATATTGCAAAACAGGTCCCAAAACCCACACCAGCACCGAACCCATAGACGCAAGTTGAACCGACACAGCATAACATGCACATGAAAAAAGAACAATAAGAGAACAAAGAGGTGAGAACAAATACGGAAATGAAAACGGAGATGAGAACAAGAACGAGAATGAGTCCTCCAGAGTCCCCTGCGAGCCGGGATCATGATACGTGAGCGTGATACGCGAGGACGCGCGAAATGAGGTATAGTACAGTGAGAACGAGAACGGGTGAGTATCGGATATGGATATCGGATATCAGATAGTGCGGGTAAGGGTAAAGGGGTGGGGGGTGGGATGGATATCGAGATCAAGAAAGTAAGCGAGCAATCAAGTCAAGTGAGCGGGCTGAGAAGGGACGCGGAAAAGGAAGGTTGGTAGGAGGGTGGGAAAATGGAAGGCGGGGAGAGGAAGGGAAGGGAAGCGGGAGGACCAAAACAACAAACATCTAGGATGAAAGCAAGCCCATGGCCAATCGTCGGGTATAGTACATACGTGCATACATACACACATACATACAACAACCACAAAATACATAAATACGAACCAGCACTCGACGCACGCACAACAGCGCACGACACGCCGACAAACGTAACACTAGCAACAGAAGCGAAAGCAGCGACAGTGCGCATCCTATGCAGCGTGAGAGATAGTAAGCATAGTCGTAACGCACAACGCGACGCGAAACCCAAACCAAACAAATCAGAAGTCCTTATCCCAGAAAACAAAGCCAGAACCAGCAGAAAAAACACCGGGGTAGAGACAGGTGAAAAGGAAGAAAAAACGAGTTGCCCCCATACCTAGTACCCGCCCCACCCTTCCACCTCCTGCACCTGCACCGGTGCATATCCCTCCACATATCCGTACGCAGGGTACGCATAGCCCTGATCGTACGAAACTAGGCCGGGCTGTCCATAGTGCGCCTGCAACACGCCCGGTGCGACTGCGGGATTCAGCAAATGGGAACAATCCGTCCCCACACTCGCACCCATCTCGGCGGGGTACTTTCCCACACCCACGCCCATGCCGCCGTCCGCAGGATACGCCGCCTGCTTCGGCAACGGCAACGGCACAGTCTGGGCCTGCTCATACTCGGGGTAGAATATGAATGGTTTATCACCGTCGTCGAGCGGAAGGTGGGACGCCGTCGTGGGCGTGATCGGCGTCTGGGGCGAGTGCGAGTGCGAGTGCGAGTGGGACTGCGGCATGGGTATCGATGACTGAGAGTGTGGCATTGGTATCGATGTCTGGGGTATCGATTGCTGTTGCATGGGCGGTGGGCCGGGTGGTGCGGGGTACTGCTGTTGGTCCATATACTGCTGCTGTTCCATATACACCGAGGATGACGTCGAGGATGCCGACACGGGCGATTCTGCCGGCATGTTCTGGTACGAAGTGTCCATAGCCAACGGCGCCGAGGGATACACGACCTCGGGATCCCGCACAGTGTATGGCCCGGGTGCGGGCTTTAGCGGCGAGCCGACGCCTGCCCCTGACGACGAACCCGAGCGAGACGGCTCCGAATCGGGTGAGAGCGACGGCGCACGCAGCGGGAGGGCGGCCTTCTGTTTCACGAGCTGCGAGGCGCTGCTACGGCGTGGGCGACGGGGAATGCCCGGGGCCGCAGGTGCAATGTTCGTACGCGGGGTTGTGCTTAGCGGGCTGCCATTTCCACCGCTGCCATTAGGGCTCAGGCCGGCGGTGCCGTTCACGTCGATATTGTTGCTAGGGATCATAATTGGAGGCTGTTGCGGGAGGGGTTGTGAGACCTGATCGCCGATCGAATCGAGCACATGCTCGACGGCTTCCTCGTGGTCGCGGAAAAACGATGTACGAGGTGGGACGAGTCCGTACGTGCGCTTCTTGGTGAGCCCGTGCACCTTTTGGAGGTGCTTGACAAGGCTAGGGCGCTGAAGTTCGTGGCGTGGCTGATCGTGACGTACGTGTAATGCGGGGCGGAATGTTGTGCGCGAAGAGGTAGATGATGACATGAGGGTAGGCG
>SEOQ01000727.1:0-14614 GCA_004679275.1 Dentipellis fragilis
CGCCACCTCAACCCTAACCTCACACCCTTCCCTCTATAGAGGCGACCTCAGGCGAGTTCGACAACAACGCACCAGACGACGTGATCGTCTTCATGCCCGAGATCTCGCGCACGCACATGGGCGGCACGATGCGACTCGGGCTGCGGCCGACGGTGTTCCAGGCGGGCACGGAGTGGTCCAAGGTGCGCCAGCTGTACGCGGGCGCGGACAAGATCTGGGAGCGCCACCGCCACCGGTACGAGGTGAACCCGCGCTTCGTCGAGCAGCTGCAGGCGAGCGGGCTGCAGTTTGTCGGCAAGGACGAGAAGGGCGAGCGTATGCAGATCATGGAGCTCACGGGTGCGTCACCCCCTCCCTCCCTCCCTCCCTCCTTATCCTATGTCCCTACTGCGAGTGTGTGGGTAGATAATAGATGCTCACCCAAATGCGTTCGCTTGCAGATCACCCATTCTTCGTCGGCCTGCAGGCCACCCCGAGTTCTGCACGCGCCCGCTGAACCCGTCGCCGCCGTTCCTCGGGTTCGTCGCGGCCGCGTGTGGGCCGCACGTCCTCGAGGAGCAGCTCGCGAACCAGCTCAAGACGTTCAAGCCGCCGCACCCCGAGGAGTCGATGGTCAGCGAGGACCTGCTCAAGCAGGAGACTGTCGAGAACCCGCTCACGCCTGGCCGCGAGCGCGCCATCTCGGGCGAGGCTGCTGGTACCAACTAGCTCATAACTCCCGCCGCTTGATGTTGATCAAATGTCATGAGCCTGCGAACCGCCGATTGTGTACTGTGTACTGCGTACTGTACAGACTGAGATCGTGTTGCTACACTAAACTTGCCATTTGCAACTCGCAAGACACGCACATGCGATACTTAAGAGCTATAAATCCTATCCTCAGATGTAGACTTAGGCCTGGAGACTGGAGTTGGAGCCGGAGACTGGAGATAGTGCAATGCAATGATGCGATTATTAATTGGCAGACATTAGGCGTGCAGTCGGCGTCGTGCGCGTGTACCGTATACGTATGTATGTGTGTGTATGTGTGTATGTAGACGGCGAGGTGGACACAGCCGCGTACTTTTGTGCAGACAGACAGAGGACAGGGCAGGCGTAGGCGTAGGCGTAGGCGTAGGCGTAGGCGTAGGCGGAACGACCAGTCTAAGGACCCTCGGTGAATCTAAACGTGAGCGATGCGGTGCGAAAGCAAGTGATACAGCGGTGTGTATGTAAGGTAATGTAGGTCAGTTATGTCTAGGGATGAGAGGTGGCGGTGTGAGGTAATCATGAGACGCGACGAGTATGGGGACGGGGAGGAGGATAGGAGATAGGGGGTAGAGGTAGAGACGACGATAAGAGAAAATATGGCGCAGATCTAATCCCACTCAAATTTCTTGGAGGACTCCGATGCACCCGCCGAGTCACCATCCCGGCTGAAGCGCGGGCGGCGCTCGCGATACTCACCCGAGTCGCGGCCAGAATCACGATTCCCCCATGATGGCTTGCGTTCCCGCTCGCCATCACGGCCGCCAAAGGAAGGCCTGTGTTCCCGCTCGCCACCACGGCTGCCAAAGGAAGGCTTGCGCTCACGGTCACCGTCGCGGCTCCCATACGAAGGCTTACGCTCACGATCGCCCTGGTATCCAGACGGCCGCCTCTCCGACGACCCAACGCCGAACGACTTGCGGCCACTGTCGAAGCTCGACTTGTGCACATCACGGCCGCGCTCCTGCCAGTCCGAGAACGGCGGGCGGCGCCCRCCGTCGCTGAGCGTGTTGGCGCGGCGCTTGTAGTCGCGCGTCTTGGGCGCGGTGTCACGGAAGCCGAGGCGCGCGAGGAACGCGTCCGAGATGTGSGGCGGCTTGGGCAGACCGCACGCCTGGGTCGTCCAGTCGCGGAGGCCCTGCAGGACGGCGGCACGGTCGACGCGCAGAGCGCCGGTCTGGCCGAGGTAGTATCCGAGGAGCGCGGCRAGCGTCTCCTTCACGGCGTCCTCGTCGAGGCGGTCGTGTAGCGCGGCGATGTTGGCGTCGGTCTCGGTGAGGACCTTCGCCACGGTCGGCGGGTACTCGCGCACGGTGTGCGGCGGGGCGGCCGCCCAGAAGGCRTCGCGGTCTGCGTCATGCTTCTCGGCGATCTCGGTCACTTCGATCAGCATTTCGTCGACGGAGAGAGGCTTGATGGGGACGTCGGAGAGCGAGTACGAGACGAAGGCCTTCTCCCAGGGAAGGAGGACGAGGTCGCCGCGACCGGCGGAACCGGCGCGGCCAGTGCGGCCGACACGGTGAACGTACTGCTCAGGGCTGCTGGGGATACCGACTTGAATGACGCGAGTAATACCAGGGTAGTCGACACCACGGGCAGAGACATCCGACGAAACGAGGATGGAGGCACCGCTCTTATCGGCACGGAAGTCGTCCGAGGTCCTTGTGCGCTGTGACTGGTTCTTCTTCGAGTGAAGCTCGTAGACGTGAGTGCCGCGGCTGGCCGGAAGAGACTTCTTCAACTCGCGCAGGAGCGTGCCGAAGAGCTGGGTCACCTTGGTCGTGGGCAAGAAGAGGAGGATCTTAGATTTTCCAGCGTTGACGAGTTGGTCGTGTGCAATGAGACGCAGGATGTGAGGGATCTGGTGCTCGGCACTGGGGAGGACCGTGTGGTACTGCGGGACGTGAGCATGGACTGGCGAATCATCGATGGGAACGACGTCGATGAAGTGGCGGTTGGAGTCGAGGAAGGCCTTTGTGAGCTGCTGGATAGGACGCGAGATGGTGGCGGAGAAGAGGAAGGTCTGTCGTTCAGGGGTCTTAGGAAGCTCCCGGACGATGCCCTCGAGGTCATCTCTGAAACCCATGTCAAGCAAAGTGTCGGCCTCATCGAGGATAAGCTAGACAGTAATATATGAGCTTCGACAATAGGGAACAGGAAAGATATTACTAACCGTGTGTGCCTTCCTGATGGTCTGAGCGATGTCCGGGTGGTTCTCGAGGATATCACGAAGACGTCCAGGAGTAGCAACGACGATGTCCGGCCGGCCTCGCGACCAGTCAGAGAGCTGTTGCCTCTTGCTGGCGCCACCAATAAGTGTCCGAACTCCAATTTCCCTGTTCCAGTGTGCCAGCCGAAGAGCCTCGTTCGCGATCTGGGTCGCCAGCTCACGCGTGGGGCTGATGACGATGGTGCCAACCTCCTCACGTGCGAGGGATCGCCGTCTCCGAGCTGCCTCTTGACTATCCGGTGCGATGCCTTCCTTCTCGACGGCCGCGTCAAGGTACCTCAACCGAGCTTCGAGAGCAGGAATGAGAAATGCCAATGTTTTACCAGTACCAGTCTTCGCCTTGACGAGGAGATCCCGAATAGGTTTGTCCTGACCGGTGGGTCCGTCGGGGTTATACGGGTCCGCGAGAGAAGGAAGAAGTGCCAACACTTCTGCCTGTACAGGTGACGTATGCTTCAGCTTGAAGGGTTGAGATACAAGAGCCTTGAGCGTGTTGTCCGAAATCTTGCCCTTGAAAGACTGGAACTCGGGCGACCCCCCAAACATCGCTGTCGCGGCCTTGGAGGCGGCGGACTCTGGCTGGGTCTCTTCAACGTCGACGAGCTGTTCCAGAGCTGGGGTGGCTAAGCCCCGAGCAAGGTTGTCTGGCGACACCACAGAAGGAATGACTGGATGCAGACGATTAATGCCAGAACGACGCAACGAGATGACAGCACGACTCACCATGGCGCCTGGCCGACAGAGAGACAAGAGACCGGCATGACTGGCGGCCTAATGTATAAGTTAGGGAGGTGGAAGGCAAGGAGCGCCTTGCTGCCCTTGCGAAGATTGAAATCGCCATCGAGCTTGAAATGCTCGTGGAGGGCTGCTGCAACAAGCAGCGCCAGGCGTCGCACCAAGAAAATGCAGCTGGCTCGTCACGTGACCGAATCGTTCTCCGGCGCGGCATTTGCCGCGTCTTCTTTCTGAGTTTCCGCTTTCACTTTCATGCCATCTCATGGGATTCCATCATGCTGTCCTCGTTCACAAGCAGTAGGTCTGCCAGATGTTCACACAGATGTTCACAAAAATTTCAGGGCGAGGTATAACATATTGAAGCATTAATGCTAATTTACAACTGCTCGGCGGCCGTTCAAGTTCAGAATTATAGGCCACACTACTTCTTCTCCGGAGGGACTTGGATAGCAGTTTGCACGGTCGGCCGAGCACGAATCCTCTCGACCCACGCCTTTCGAAGATATCGTTTTCAAAATTGGGACCAGACCAAAATAACAAGCTAAAATTCAACGCACCTTAACATTCGGCCATTCATCTAGCGTTGGGCTGACAGCATAATCATGCCTGCTGACCCTGTAAAGTAAAGGTCCGTTAGAGGGGTACTGACTCACATCCACAGGAGCATGATATAGTTACCAGGGCCACACATTGAGATCGGCCAGACTGTATTTTCCTCTCCCGGGGCCTGCAAGGTAGTCCCGGCCCTTTAGGCGAATTTCTAGGACGTTGTACAGGCGTTTCGCCTCGTTGATGTATCCTGCGACATGTCAGATAAAGCAAAGAAATATTGAGTAAATGGATAGCCTACGTTCTTTGGCGTAGGGAAGATCCTCTTTCGCGTAATGCGTGAAGAAATGGGCTGTTTCGGACAACCCAACACATTAGCTATGCAGCATGAACAACCAAAAAGACGAAGGGTCTCACCCTGTCCTTGCATGGGACCAACACCGCCGTGCTATCACACCTCGTATATTAAATTTATTTCAACCAACGAATGACCTAAGAGAGCACTTACCGCGAAGAAGATCCACTGCAACATCTCGCTATAATCGTCCGCCTCCTTCTCCTGGTCGAACGCGAAACGCTTCTCCTTGTCATAGTGCTGCTCCAAGTACAGCAGAATGGCCGCCGACTCGAAGACGTTGAAGTTGCCGCGGGAGCGGTCCGTGAGCGTCGGGATGCGGCCGTTCGGGTTCAGCTTGATGAACCAGGGTTCCTTCTGGACATTTGTCCAGATGTCGATCCCGAAAACGCTGTGATCGGTGCGTCAGTATTACCGCCGAACGCAAAGACTGGGGGACTCGCTCATAGTCGGGGCCGCCATAGGCTGCTCTCAGCTCTTCGAGGAGGATTGTCACTTTGAAGCCGTTGGGTGTGCGGCCCGTGTACAAGATCAGGGGCTTCTCTGTTGCTGAGGACATATTGCTGAAGGCTAATGTGTACAGAAAGACCTGATGTAGTGCTGTCGATGAGCGATGTGTAGCGCTGTGGGTGTCGAGCTCTTATATATGATCGGATTCAGTGCACTCCATAAACGTATGTTGTCGCCCACGTATGATATCTGCGATGACGACACGAGCACGAACCGATGATTGCAAATACAGGACCCATAATCTCAGAGAATCTCAGTCATCTGGGACCCTCAATGATTCTGACAGATACAGCATAGGAGGATTACTCAGTTCAGGCACAGCAGAACCATGAAACATTATTGGAAGCTGGTCGAAGAAATCAGCAAATTCGTCCGCAGCACAGTAATAACGGTCATAGATGCCAAGTGCTACACACAAATCCCAGACGCCATGCACGTGAAGTCTTTCGGAAGGTCTCTATTCTGTTGCGTTGTTGTCGTCCATATCTACGTCCCCTTCTTGCTGCTCCTCCGCTTGCTCTACGCTGATATGTCCCGCGGGCCGCCAAACATTGCCGCTCGTTGCTTTCCATAAGCGGACACGACCATCGCTTCCGGCGGACGAAAGGACAGTTCTATAATTCGCCGCCGTCAGCAGCGATCCTGAAGGCTCATATAAATTGACCTTACCCTGTGATATTCCACTCCACGCGACCCACCGAGAACCTGTAACAAGGGAGGGTTAACGATATATGAAGACAACGAAAGAATGACTTACTTGTGGTGATCGAAATCTGCCACGATGCTACCAGTCCATCTTCCCTCATCGGCACCCTCCATGCGATCGTCATCAAGTGCGGGGGGTTTAAGACGCCATATCCTAACGTGCCCGTCGCGACCTCCGGTAGCCACGAGGTGGTAAGACCGGCCACAGGACGGTGCCCACGCGACTGAAGTCACGGAAGACCTCACAATGCCATCTTGATCTCCCGAATGCGAGGGGTTGTTGGAACTCAAGTGTTCAGAAATTGGTGATGGGTCTAAGGTTATCAGCGTTGTGGGGCGGCGGGAGGAGGATAGTTGAATGACCTAGATCCAATATGAGTGAAATAAAGCACATGAGGAGCGCAAGCGCGTACTTTCACAACGCCGCTGACACCGCACCCAGCGGCGATAATCTCGCCCCAATATCTGTCTTTACACCAGGAGATACACCATCCGCCGTCTGCCTCCCTATTGCCCATGCCCGGACGATTCGGAGGTTGATTCTGATGCTGCTGCAAAGCGCTCGCGACGAGAGATGCTGGGGGCCCGTCGAGCGAGGTGCTAGTCTGAGTAGGCGTGGCCATTGCAATTGTATGGGTGTGCGAGGCGGACGCGGGCGAGGCAGACGGCAGTGACAGGACGTCCACTTCTTCGGTGAGTTGCCATGTCGCGAGTGATGGTGCTTCGAGACACTCGTAGATGCGGAGGTTGTTGTCAGATGCGATCGTCGCCTAGTTGCGCACAAGCAGAAAGAATACCACAGAGGATGAGTGTGAATTCCGGAGAGGCAGTTTAGGCAACGTACCAGCTTGAGGCCGAAGTGATGCGGGGCGAACTCAACACCTCGCACACTACCTTTGGCATCCTGGTTTACTGCACGCTCGACCCAGCGAGAACTGGAGGATGGCGTGGACGCGTTTCCGTTTACTTGTGGTTGTTCGACGTCGCCGGTGGTCTCTTCCCATATTTTGACAGTGCGGTCGAAAGATCCTGACGCAATGACGGATCCGAATTCTGGGTGTGCCCAGCTAACCCTTGACACAGCTGCATCGTGGGCCTATTCATGGAGGTTCGTAGGTCAATAATTGTACTAATGCATAAGGACAAGGAAACGCACCTTCCAGTCGCTTGCAGCAGACCATGTCCCATTGTTTTCGTCAAGCTGCCAGATTTTAATCCTGTATGTGCCATGTCCTGATCGTAAGGAACGTGAACGGTTATGGTGAGAGGTTGAAGGACCTGTGATCAAGGCTGCAGGTGGCCAACCGGAGACCGTAGAAGTCGTACGCGGCGTCAGTCACCAGGTCATTGTGCGCATTTTGTATGAGGCCTGTTTGCATTGTTATTAGGCCTTGCGAAAGTGGGGACGTCGATGGAGTAAAAGTTTGGGGAATATGAACAGGGACTCGGAGGAGGTTCGCGTCTGAGTTTGACGCGTCTCGCGGCGGCCTTCGCGCGCATCTTTCTCTTTCACTCGAATTTGTATGTACATAGCTCTCGCGAATTTCTCTTCATGAACCACGAGCTATAGCACATGCATAATAGGTGGGTCTCCTTATGTTTCTCCTCCTCGTTAACCTGACGTATGTCAGAAATAATCACCAGGTAGCGCAGATGTAGTCCGTGACCAGTGAACCCCCGACGTTTCTCCGGACGGGGGTCTATGTATATATACACCCAATTCTCATGGTAAAGCCTTTCTCATTTACCGCCATTGTCTCCAAAAGACCCTTGAACATATCGGAATGTCTGAGACGCAAGTGAAGAAGCTGCCAGCGACGTTCCAGTGGGGCTACGCGACTGGTACGTGACGATCTACATGGCATCTTGAACTTGCGAAACCTCACCTTGAAATAATAACCGTACAGCGAGCTATCAGATTGAAGGCTCTCCCGAGGCCGATGGAAGGCTCCCTTCCATCTGGGATACCTTTAGTCACCTTCCGGGGAAGACCGCGGATGGCCTGACAGGCGACACCGGCACGGAGTCTTACAAGCTTTGGAGGGAAGACGTTGCGCTGCTGAAGCAGTACGGCGTCAAAGCGTATCGCTTCTCCCTCTCTTGGTCTAGAATCATCCCGAAGGGGGGCAGGAACGATCCTGTCAATCAGGCTGGGATCGACCACTATCGGACGTTCATCCAGGCTCTCCTTGACAATGGGATTAGGCCATTTGTGGTGAGAAGACCCGGACAACAATATTCACGAATATCTGAATTGACTGATCATGGGGTTTACAGACGTTGTACCACTGGGATCTGCCTGACGGCCTGGATAAGGCCTATGGAGGGTGGCTCAAAAAAGAAGAGATCGTTCCCGATTTCGTGTTTTATGCCGAAGTCAGGATTTCTCCCTGATTTGGCGTAGTTGTCTCAATAACTCTAAATACTAGACATGCTTCAAGGCATTTGGCGATCTCGTGAAAGACTGGTAGCGTCATTTATATTTCATTGAATCCTTCGACTAATGTCAACAGGATTACCTTCAACGAGCCTCGCTGCGTATCTATCTTCGGCTATGGCAGCGGGCGGTTCGCCCCTGGAAGAACAAGTGACCGTACGAAGTCGCCAGTAGGTGACACCGCTACTGAACCATGGATGTGACTATCCTTTCCCCGGAGATTTTCGTGAACGACGTTAATCAGCTCTTCTCTAGCGTTTCGCACAATGAGATATTAGCCCATGCTTACACCGTCGATGCATACAAGAGGGAGTATCAGGACCAAGGCGGAGAGATTGGAATCACGCTCGATTCCTTATGGTACTTGCCATGGGATGAATCTCCTGAAAGTGCGTATGTGAACTTCTTGTTCAAGCTTTGAGTAGAAGATATACTAATATCGCACAGACGTGGCGGCTGCGGCAAGAGCTAGAGACGTCATGTTAGGTCTGTCGGTTGCATATGTCCAATAA
Organism: Dentipellis fragilis; assembly: GCA_004679275.1. Lineage (NCBI taxonomy): Eukaryota > Fungi > Basidiomycota > Agaricomycetes > Russulales > Hericiaceae > Dentipellis > Dentipellis fragilis. The sequence goes on from SEOQ01000727.1 coordinate 8,781, forward strand.
AAATCGTCACTTACGCTGCTCGTTTCTTAACAGGCTGGTATGCTGTGCGCAAATTCTAAATTGTATTTCAATACAACTATTAATGACCCTCATTAGGACCCGATCTACAAGGGTGCATATCCCCAAACCATCAAGGACATAGCCGGATCCCGACTCCCCGAGTTCACGCTGGCTGAGGTCGAGCTTCTTCGCAGAACCGGTTCTCAAGCCGATTTCTTTGGGTTGAATCATTATTCGACACGCCTCATCAGTGAGTTAGACTGCAAAAATTGCGAGCGAGAATGTGTCGTTGATCAGCTCTCAGAGGATGGCGGTGGTGATGAGCTCAATGGTAGGACTACACAGACCTTCACGAGGCCGGATGGGACGCAGCTTGGCACGCAGGGTACGTGTTGGGTAGATGGTGCGGTTCATTGACTCACGCCCATGACGCTAGCTGGCGTGTCTTGGATCCAAACTTGTAGGTCGCCGGACACTAGGTGGAAATGTTACTAACATGTCGCACAGATCCTGAAGGCTTCCGCGCAGTGAGTCTGATGTTCTATCGTATACTGAACATGATGCTGATCACACACTTCAAGTTGCTTAACTATGTGTGGAAGGTGAGTAAAGGCTTGTCCTGCCCGCCAGTCAGACATCTGATCAAGGGGCCGACAGACATACGGAAAGCCCGTCTAGTATGCCATCTATGCGATGCCAGTCTACTGACGATTACTGAGCGCAAACGTTTTCAGTGTCACCGAGAACGGCTTCGTCACGAAGGATGAGAGCAACAAGCTTCCGCTAGAGCAGACCCTCAAGGACACGGATCGAGTAGACTACTATGACAAGTACCTGAATGCCGTACTCGACGCGTCCACAAAGGATGGTGTGGACATCAGAGGTTACTTCGCTTGGAGTGAGTGTCATCCCTCCATCATCCAGCTGAGCTAACTAACCGATCTCCCAGGCTTGTGCGATAACTTCGAATGGTTGCTACTCTCCTCGCTCGCAAAAAGCATCTGGTGCTAATCCATTGGCAGGGCTGACGGGTACCAAACTCGATTTGGAGTTACTCATGTGGACTATTCGAACCAGAAACGCACGCCAAAAGACTCCTCGAAGCTGATAACGAAGGTGACCTAATCGCATTTCTTACTTTCGGTCCGCTCACAACCGCCGTAGTTCTTCAAGGAACACATCGCGACGAAGTGAAATAATATTTCCGATGTCCAAATGTAATTGTATTTCTGTAAACTCCTGTTTACCCAATGGTCTATAATTTGAAGCCGATGTATGTGCACCTTTCAAATTCGTGCCATCATACTTATACACATCGTAAGTACACGGGTACGTAACATCCTCATCTATCCCAAATAACCCTTTTTGTACAACCAGATCTTCACGCAACAGCCTTGTTCAGGCTAGGAGCCATAGCCTGCGCAACAAGCGAGGTATCCGTCCACTTGCCACCGCTATTGGTAGGGACCTCGCTCAGCACGTAGCTCGGGTCGAAGTTGCCCGCGGCCCAGCCGACGTATCCCAGGAAAACGTCCGAGTTCGCAGCTTGGTACGCGATCTGCTGCTGCATGAAGGGGACACAGTCCGCGACGTTCCCGCCGCCGGTCTCGGTGTTGAACGCCTGGCGGCCGTTCTGGCGGAGGTACTGCGCGAGCGGCTCCCAGGCCTCGTCGATGTTGTTGGTCGCGCAGTCCGGGTGCGTACCCGAGTTGTCCGAGTCGAGGTACTTGTGCACGTCGAAGATCAGGCCGGTGATGCTCCCGTCGGGGTTCGTGACCTTGCTGAGCGCGGCGGCGGAGCCGTTGGAGATGAATTGCGCGGCGGAGGTGTAGTCGTTGCCGGGGAGGAGGATGAGCTGTGACGTCGCGCTGATCATGGCAACAGTGTTAGGATTGTCAAATGCGGGACGGGCAGCAGGTACGTACCCGGCGTTACGGATGGCGGTCACGGCGGCTTGGACGGAGGTAGCCCAAGCGTTGATGTCGGGGATATCATGGGGTTCGTTCATACTGAAAAGTGAACGTGTCAGGGCGAGCATGTCCAACAAATTTAGCACAGGACAACATACACGCCGAAGATGATCTTCTCCTCGTTCGCGTACTTAGCCGCAATCCCCGCCCAGAGGTCGGCGAACTGCTCATTGGTGGGCCCGCCCTGGCCGATGATCTCGTTGTTCCAGCGCGCGTAGTTGTGGATGTCGATGATGCAGCTCGCACCGGTGGCGAGGCACGTCTGCACGAGCGCGTCGTATTCTGCCATGTTAGCGTCGTTGATGGGACCGCCGAGGACGTCGTTCACGAGGTACTGCCAGCCGACAGGCAGGCGGAAGACGTTGTACCCGTCGTCGTTCACAAAGTGCTGCATCTGACCTGCGCCATCCATGCCTATCCAGGATACAGTATTTTCAGGAAACGCTGAAGTGGAATAAATGAAGAAAACGCACCATAGTACTGCGTGAGCGGGGGCCACGCAGCGCTGGCATGGCAGTCTCCGGCCGTGGAGCACCCAAAGTCAAACCCAGAGATGTTCACACCTGCGAAGCGCAGCTTGCCCGTCGAGGATGGGCCGCTTGGTGCAGACGATGTCGAAGACGGGCCACTGCTGATCGTGCTGGATGGAGGCGGCACGCTGGAGGCAGGAGCAGAACTGGGTGCCGTGCCAGGGAGACATTGAGAGTAATCTGCGAACAAAGTTGGTAAGATTCGACTTCATCTCTGGATAGGAAGGCTTTACATTCGTTCGAAACGGTGCAGACCGATCCGGACGCGCAGGTCGTTGCACCTGTCCATCCCTATAAAACATTAATACTTGTCTACTAGGAACCCTTTGAAACTCACAATACCACCACCTGCAGGTCAACGCATTAGTGCTAGCACGGGCAGAGAATGGTGAATGGAATGCTCACATTGGCCGTAGACGGGAGCCTGTGCGCGGACAGAGACCGCACCGAGACCAACAGCGCCAAGTGCACAGATCTTCTTGAATGCCATTTTGTTGTGATGGAAGGAAGTATCACGACTGTCATAAGTCGTCCTACTGGCCATCTTATATCTCCTGTCGCGGACTTACGGGGCTCCATAACCGTAGTGTCCTTCGCATCGTCATCAACGACGTGGACGATATGGGCACGAGAACACGCGCGGCGGGTCCGACATCGTGCCGGTCGTCCCTACCTCGAGGTTCGGGAGAGAGAGGTGGTGGAATGCTAGTGGTCACATGTGCAAGCCATCAGAATTAACCACCGCGGGAATTGTTCGCAACAACGTCGGACGGTGCGGGAGACGGCTGCGACAGTACTGCTCATGCTTCGCGGGTATTTGTCTCCAGAACATCGGGTGGTAGATGTAGCACGTGCTTTGAGGGGTGTCCTCGAGTGACTGCGCTGTTCACAGCGCTGTTAGAATGAGGGACAGGAAGGCGGCATCACGGAGACTTACAGGATTCTCGACCTCGAGGGCATTCTGACAAGCGGGTACCGGAAGTGGTGCATAAACAGGCGAACGTCATTGGGTAGCATATGGAGCTAGCGCTCCGAAGTGAAGGAAGGAAGAGAACATCTAAGAGTGTGAATGAGTTGCTACGAGTCAACCTTCTTCGCAGCTTTCTCTTGGCATATCCAGTACATAAATATAGACTCACCGAGTCGATGGTATGATACCTGGTCCAGAATAGTCAGAAGGATGTTGTATGGATTTCGGGCCATGCGAAACACACCCGGCTCATACACTATAGACTGCGACAAGACAAATATGTTAGCGAAATGACACCTCGAAGCCATAACTTGAACTTCATTTGTCAGAGGTCACATCATCTCTTAGATATGGAGACGACGGGCCCCTTCGTAGCTTCAGCAGAGAACCACCCGAGGCCTTCCTATTCGATGCTGCCCAATGCTCAAAGGAAGGAAAATGAACACCTAAGACTGCAGGGTCCCTAACGTCCTTCAGCAAGTCCAGCAACAGCTTCAAATGCTCAACTTTAACCTCCGTCTCGGAAAACCCTGCCCAAGACGCGCATCTCCGTTCGCCAGCAATCAGTGAATAATGGTAACGGAGGGATACTCGGCGAGCAGGTGAGTGAATAATCTTCAGAGCACGAAGCCATGAAACATCCAGGAGGTTCGAACCAGGAGGCTCATTGCGAAATACATATGGTGTTTCCATCGTGAACTCAAAGAAGTTGACCCAGTGTCACCTGTATACCCAGGCCGCGGCACGGACAGCGGCCGAAGTTTCCTCGTGGAAAGGGAGGCCGCAGCGAAGCGATGTGTTCATGGCGTCCTCGTCCTTGAAAGGCCCTTTGGAACCAGATAAGAGACGGGCATCTCCACAGGGCCCACCGACTGTCGAGCAGATTCTGGGACCGTACGGAGTCTGCAGGGTGCGCATCTGGGCAACGTAACCACGCAGCTGGGCGAATATCCTGGTTCGTGTCTCTGGTGAGTGGTCTTTCCAGACATTTTCTAGAGTTGCTCCGGAGATCCGGGACATGAAGATGTAGTGCTTTCCGGACCAAGAAAGAGACAGCCAAACGCGAGGGACTGGGACCGTGGTATTTCCGGCTACAAGTTGGAGAGCGGCAGTCTCGGCGTCGCGCAAGGCTTTGGCATGGAAGCGTTTGATCCAGACGTATCGTCCCGAACTTACTGCAAGATCAGTTAGATTACACCATGTCGTTGCGAATATGTGAGAAACTCACTTCTCCATAGCCGGTCACGCAGATTGTAAATAGGTATTACTAGATGCATGTGCACGAGATACTTTCCTTGATAGATCCATTGCTGGATTCCAGATGTTGGAGGGGGGTTCCCGATAGAGAGTCTAGCTTGCCATGCGCATAGTTCCTCTTCGGTGGGCTCGGGGCTTGGAGAATAACCTGGCCGACATGGACGTGGAGGCGCACGAATGAAGGGTCCCATATATTTTGCGCGGGCGATGGAAGTCGTCGCGGCAGAGCTGAAGCTGAAGGAAGTGGCAGATGCAGAGCCGAAGCCCGCAGCGGACCCAGACTCGGAGCCGAACGCGCTAGAGAGGTCGGTGACAGCGCCAGGTGCGGCGGTGGTAGTCGGGGTCGCGGTCACGGTGACGACGGGCATGATCATGACGGTGGGTGTGCCGTCCGCGCGCCGATGGTAGTAGTCGTGGATGCAGTAGCACCGGACGCAGAGACGGCGACGGAGCCGGGTGCGGCAGCGTCTGTCGCAGAGGCGGGGCCGGATGCGAAGGGGTTGGTGGTGAAGGTGCCACTGGCGTCCGTAGTCATTCGGAATATTCCAGGAGCGGCAGAGGTGGTAGGGACTGTCAGGTGGGAAAGGTAGAAGAGCAGTGCCTGATGGTCGAGAATATGGATGTAGTAGTCGCCCGATACATCGCTTCTCGCTCAGGGTCGAGTGAAGCTGATCAAATTAATCCGAGACTCGATGATCATGAGCGGATCTAAGCGAGGAGGGAGATAAGATTCCCTTGAGTCCGAGGCTTTGCGGAGATGCAGGGAAATGCCCGTGGCGCGCTCGACCAGCGCCGCGCAGAGAATGAATAGCAACCATGCTAGAAGACGATGCTAACAGACGTGGTGAACACGACTGAAGAGTTTTTTCCCGTGAAGATTAAGCCGGCGCCGCCTCCACCGTCAGACGGCATAGAAGCACAAGTGATCGAAGCATCTGGATTCTGGACAGGGATGCCAGTAATGGAGAAAAGGCGAGGAAAGCGCGGGCGTCTATGATAAAAAGAAAACGTGGATCAGAGCCGCAGCTGTGCACGAGCGATAGACGGAGATTGTAGACAGATTGAACCTTACCTTCCTTTGTCTTCGTCGGGGAAGCCCGAGAAACA
>SEOQ01000728.1:0-14583 GCA_004679275.1 Dentipellis fragilis
CGTGATGCCGCCCGCGGGCGGCATCACGTCGCCGCCGCCGCCGCACCACATCCACATCCCGCACCGCGTGCATCGCAAGCAGTCGCGTTCGTCGACGCGCCCGCGCCCGCCGTCTGACTCGCCCGCCGGNCGCCAGTGGCACATCGAGGCAAACCCGCATTGCAACGGCGGGCTGCACAACGCCGTCAAGAGCGTCGAGGGCCGTCTGCGCCGCAAGCTCTGGGTTGGCACGCTCGGCATCAACACGGACGAGCTGAANGAGCCGCTGAAGCGCAGCATCGACCGGCGCATGGCCGACGAGTGCGACAGCCTGCCCATCTGGATCCCCGACGGCGAGTTTGCGAAGTACTATGATATGTTCTGCCACCAGGTGCTGTGGCCGTGTCTGCATTATGTGGTACCGGACGCGCCGAAGACGAAGTACTTCTACGAGTCGAGCAGCTTCAAGGAGTACGCGAGCGTGAACCAGCGCTTTGCGGACGCGATCGTGGACAAGTACCAGGAGGGCGATATTAGTGCGTCTGCGTCCGCCTTCTGCTGGAGCGACGACCATTGACCGTGCGCATATAGTCTGGGTGAACGACTACCACCTGATGCTGTTGCCGCAGATGCTGCGACAGAAGCTCCCGCACGCGATCATCGGGTTCTTCATGCACGTCGCGTTCCCGTCGTCGGAGATCTTCCGCTGCCTGTCTGTGCGCGAGGCGCTCCTGCACGGCGTGCTGTCCGCAGACCTCATCGGGTTCCAGACGGCGAATTTCGCGCGCCATTTCCGCCAGACCGTCGCGCGCATCCTCGTGCTCGAGACACTGCCGAAGGGCATACAGGTCGATGGGCATTTCGTGGACGTTGCGGTGTTCCCAATGGGCATCGATGTCAAGACGCTCACAGAGAAGAAGTGAGTGTCTGGCCTGTCTATCTATCTGTCTCTGCTAGTTACTGATGGTGTGTTGTATGTAGACGCGAGCCAGAGGTCGCACACTGGGTGCAGGTGCTCAAGGAGCGGTACCAGGGCGTGAAGCTGGTCGTTGGGCGCGACAAGCTCGACGAAGTGCAGGGCGTGCGGCACAAACTGCTCGCGTTCGAAGCGATGCTGGACAAGCACCCCGAGCTGCAGCAGAAGGTGGTGCTGATCCAGGTCGCGCTGCAGACGACGGAGGAGAACGAGGCGCACGGCGGCGTGACGGACATCGTCGCGCGCATCAACTCGCGCTTCTCGACGCTCACGTACCAGCCCGTCGTGTTCCTGCACACGGAGGACATGAGCTTCGCGCAGTACCTCGCGCTGCTCACCGTCGCCGACGCGTTTTTGGTCACGAGCATGCGCGAGGGCATGGCGCTGCGCACGCATGAGTTTGTTGAATGCCAGGAGGAGAGGCATCGCCCGCTTATTCTTAGCGAGGTGCGTTCTTTTTGCCTTCCCTTTGGCCCTCCCCTTCTTTCCCTCCTCAGTACTGAACACTGACGTTGCGTTCCACGCATTCAGTTCACAGGCTCATACAGCTACAGCGGCTTCCGCTCCTGCATCGCCGTGAACCCCTGGGACACGCGCAACACCGCGAAAGCGATCTACCAGGCGCTCACGATGGACGACGCCGAGGCGTTCTCGCGCTGGGAGGACCTGCACAACCACGTCGTGACGCAGACCGCGCAGGCATTCGTCACGTCGTTCCTCACGCGCTGCCTGCGCACCAACATCGAGCACCAACACGAGCAGCTGGGCGAGGCGGGGGCGGAGGAGGTGCCGCAGCTGGACGTGGCGCGCGTGTTGCCGCGGTATAGGCATTCGAGGAGGAGGTTGTTGTTGGTCGATTTTGAGGGGACGTTGTGGGCGCGCGAGGTGCGCAAGGGGGTGCAGGAGGAGGAGAAGCTGCCGGAGGAGGCGCTGGATGTGCTTGGGAGGCTTGCGGAGGATAAGAGGAATGAGGTGTGGTTGTTGAGTGGGCTGCCGGTGAAGGGCGCGCTGGAGGAGGTGGTGAAGAGGGTGCCGAAGGTCGGGCTTGTGTGAGCCCTCATTCTATTTGTCTTTCTTCCTCCCCCCTCTTTCATTCTCCTCATTTCACCCTTTTCTGTGATTCGGTACGGCTTGGGTGAGCAGGAGCTGATTATCGGTGTTTGCGCAGCGCGGAGAACGGGTGCTTCATACGCCCCGGCGCGACAGGCAGCGCGGAGCCTGCGTGGATCAACATGGTCGCGAACTTCAATTTGACGTGGAAGACGGCGTGTGTTGAGATATTGAACTACGTGCGTCCCCCTTCTCTTCATCCCTCCCCCTCTCCTAGCTTAGGGATTCGGCTGACGCGATATGGTGTGATTTAGTTCACCGAGCGCACGCCGGGCTCGTTCGTCGAGGAGCGCGAGGCGTCCGTCGTATGGCGCTGGTGCGTCAACCAGGAGGACGGCCCGGATCGGCAGTGGGCGCGCAGGCAGGCGGCGGAGGCCCAGAACCACATCTTCGACAGGTGCGTGTTGTCCCCATCCCCCTCACCCTCGTCCTTCCAGTCACTGACGCCCGTGAAAATCGCCCAGCATCGGCGAGCGCTACGGCCTGCGCATCATCCCCGGCGAGCACTCCTTCCTTGTGCTCCCAAACTACATCTCGCGCTCGACCGCCGTCGGGGCGATCCTGCACCCAGGCGGGCCCGCGCACTCGCCGCTCGCGGGGCGCGCGGCGTGGGTCGCGCCGGACAGCCTCGAGACGGAGAGCGTGCACGACGCGGACTTTGTGCTCGCGGTCGGCGCGGACGAGAAGCTGCTCAGGAGGCTGAATGAGCTCGATAATGCGGAGACGTGCTCGACGTCGGTGGGCGGGCGCGGGACGGATGCGAAGTGGAGGGTGATGCGCTCCAGGTACTGGGGGATGCCGCGACGCCGTTGGCGGAGGTGCCGTTGGCGCGCCGCGGGTGCGACTGCGACTACTGGTGCGGCCGTTGACGTTGCGCGGCATTTCGCTGGCCGCGATGCTTGGGGGCAGCTCGTCGTCGTCATCGCCGCCGTTGTCGTCCGCGTCCCGCATCACCTCGTCCTCGTCCCGGTCATCAGCGTCGCCATTNTCGTCCGGCGCATCGCTGAGCTCCGCATCCGCGTCTCCGCCCGCGTCCGCGTCCTCCTCGACCGGCGCAGGCGGCTCGATCGTGTCCGTCTTGCGCACGCGCGCGATCACAAACGGGCTCCACTTGAGTTTCTCCGGCTTGATCGTGAAGTAGCCCTTCGCGGCCCACTTTGCGAGGTACGCGTCGACGCGGCGGCGGTCCCAGCGGACGTCGTAGTGCGTCGGCGGCGCGAACGGGCTCTGCGGTGCGTCGTCGTCCTGCGTCTGCATACGCACGAGGTGGCGCCGCGCGACGCCGTTCTTGCGCCCGCGCGGGAACTTGATCGACTGGCCCGGCAGCAGGCGCGGCTTCGGCGGCGAATGATTGCCCCGCATGTGGATCATGTGCAGCTCGCTGAGGGTGTTGTACACGTCCTCGAGCGTCATGCATGTGGCCTTGCTGACGTCTGCCACAGGCGGGGGCGTGATGTGAGCATGCTGGGAACGCGACAGTGCGTGGCGGGTGGTGACGTACCTTCCAAGCGCGGGTGGTTCCGAGCCGTCTGGAGGTACCGCATCACGGCAAGCGTCCAGTAATTCTTGTATCCAAGCGCGCCGAGGCCCGAAAGCGGCTTCTCAGGAGAACCTGGCCGCTGTTCCTTCTTCGACAGCAAGTAGCCTAACACCGCCAAACACACATCAATGCCGCGGAATTAGGTTTTAGATGCGCGGTGCCACTCACTGAAGTCGATGAGCAGGCTCCCCCAGCCTTGCCGCTGTCTCACGGGCAGCGTCATGATGCAGCTCACGTTGTAGTCTTTCGGGCTCCGTTTCTCTTTACTGAAGTAGCCGACAAAGCGGGCGCCTACGTCGTCTACTTCTGTCATCACGTAGAACAGAAATGGTTCAACGTCGTAAAATAGCGATTTATGGTCAAGAAACATCTTGGAGAGCAGGCAAAGATTCTGGCAATATATCTGCACCGGAATTTGAATATGAGCGGCCTCAAAATTCAGACAGCTCATGCATACCTTGTTGCGCCTCCCGTCGACCTCGAAAATCGATATTCGGCCGTCGCGGTATATCTCATCGCCAGGCGGATGTCGAACTTTGCATTTCATCTGCCGACACGCGTCAGTTTCATCCTCACCGACATTCGCATACAGCCGCTCACCTGATGCCGTATGGCAGTAAAGCGGCTCTTCATATACTTCAAACAGAACTCGCATATCCACATACGACCGTCGGGGATATTAGCGTACTCCTCAGGAAACGGCGCGTCATACCACGTTTGAATGTCGTATCGGCCGAAGCGGATCGTTCGTATTCGCAATTGAGGTGTCTTGCCTACCGGCAAGCTGGGTGTGGCGGGAGAAGGGGAACGCGAGCGGCCGGGCCCTGGTGTCACTGGTGTGGCGGGGATCAAGTGGCCTGCTGAACGCAGGGGACGTGTTGACGGTCCAGGTGTTGGTGTATCTGTGGCACGCGCAGGAGGTTTTTGTGGAGGGGCGAGTTTGGCCTGGGCGGCAGAGTTTTGGTAACTGGATGAAGGTGGAAGGAGAAAAAATCATACCTCGGCAAGGAGCCTAGCTCGTTCGAATTTCGCTTTATCAGACGGGGTGACATTTGTCTTGGTAATGTCTCTCTCAGCTTCTGAGAGGATGTCGTCGAACATGCCCTTCGTGGGCGAGTCATCGCTAGCCTCCTCCTTCTCCTTACCCTTCCGGCTTTTGCTCTTCTCCTTCTCACTCTCCTGTCCTTGTGGAGGCAAGCGCAAGCGCACAATGCGCTTCGGCCCATTCAATTTCACTCGTCGTGGCGGGGAAGGTGTCTGTTCGCCTTCTGCCGCGCGGCGTTTACGGGTCGCAAATGTCTTGCGCCGCTCACGTCCGCGGGGCGCGATAGGTGTATCGGAGCCTTCGACGTCGACTTCAACATCCTCGGATTCATCCGTCACAACCGCGCGCCGCTTGCCTTTCTTGTGGGATTTGGGACCGGGCGTTACGGGCAGCTGCGAGCGTGAAGAGGATGCAACTGAGGATGCACGTACTCCGTAGTGGTTGGTATCTACTAGATGTTCGGGCTGAGCTTCAGCCTCCTCCTGTTCTGGAGGACCGCATACACCTGCAGTTTCGCCCGTGCAAATTGGACAGAACCATTTGCCAGGCGGTGTGGATTCGAAAGAGGGAGTCAGACAATCCATGTGCCAACCTGCATCTGGGTGAGTTCGACGCCAAAGGACGAGGGGATGATACCGACCGCGGTCACAACTATCGCAGAACAATATCCGGCTCTGTAGGATTGATTAGTACAGTAGGGGGAAGAATATGGACCAAACGTACATCGTCGCCCTTCTCATGGCATATCTCGCATGTCTTACACTCGACGCAAGTCCAAGGATACTGGGAAATGTGCTCGGCCACGTCCTGGAGCTGCATACATGAGGGGTGACCTAGGCTCCCATGGTGAGAGCGGGCCAAGCTCAAGAAGGAAGTTGATTCATACCACTCCGCCCGCATTCGGCGCAAGAGATTATGACCTCAGGCTCTCCCTGCGGGTTCTTGGCTTTACCATTGCAATGCCCACATGTCGGCTCTCGTTTAGGCTTTCGCTTCTTTTTCGCAGGCTTCTGAGGCTCGGGGGCAATGGGTTCTTCGATGGCAAAGTAGGTGGTCGGTGGTGGTGGAGCGAAAGGATCGCCCTGTGGGCCCTGCGAGTAATCACGACGTTGTGGCGAGGCAGGAGAGTAGAGCGGTGTTTGGGGAAAAGGAATCTGAGAAGACAACACATGAGCAGGTCGAAACGCCGGAGATGTCACAAGCGGCAAATTGAACGCGACGCGACGCGGTGCTGTGTCGCGCGCGTGAAGCAACGGCCGCGGCGCGTCGCGCCGCCACTACGGCGGGGGGCGCACGCACCTGCTCCTGGGTGTACGCGCCGGACCACTGCTGAAGAGCAGGATCGATGGGTGGGCCTGCGAGCGCAGGGTCGATGGGAATATCGTCGATGTTGCTGGCCGGGGTGCCGTACTCGTTGGAGGTCTCGCGGTCGAAGGGAGCGTCCGCGGGCCACGGGCGACCGCGCATGGTGAGGGGGGGCGAGCAGCGCCGCGGCGGGCGTGTCGGGAATGATTGTGGAAGGAGTTGGGCGCACAGACGAGGGCGTCGTCGTCGAATTCGCCGTCGACCTCGAGTTGTGGCTTGTTTGGCCCAAGCCGGCGAGCGCTCGAGTACGCGGTGCCCCGGGGTCCGTGCCCGACGGGGATGTGGCCTACTGGCACCGCTGGATATGGTGGACCGTGCGGACGAGCTGTGGCAGCCTCGCTTCGGCACATCACATCAGGCCGGCCGTCTGTTGGCGCTGCTCCCGCTCATCGTGCTCATTTCACTATTGTTCCCTCATACGGTACTCTGGTGTGATAGCACATATGCAGTTTCTCGAACGTTCATATTCAGGGGCTATTCCACTTGGAATTATAACACTCATGACGCGTTTCATAGTGGACGTGCTGTAGTCGTACAGTATGTATGGAAAGGCACGCCCAAATCCGATGAAACTTCGGAAGAGTCGGGAACACAACGACCGGGTCTGGCACCGCGGCTGCGATGGGCAGGCCGGGACTTGATCACGGCAGCTGGTGAGGGTGACAAGGGCGCGTGCGCATGGGGGCTTCCTTATTGTGCAGCCGCGCAGGGACGGCAAGTGCCGCAGCAGACGGGGGCAGCAAGGACTTGGGCGGCGAGCTCAGAGGGGCTGCAGCGATAGGAACAGATAGGGCTGGGAGCAGTCTGGGACGGGGTGGAGGAAAGAGACGAGCTACAGTATGGCTGTATTGTAGGAACGGTGCGGGGCGATACTACATAACGTCAAGTGGGGTGGCACCGGAGCCAAATAATACGCAACAAGAGCGAGAGACTGGCTTGTGCTTGACATTCTCACCCAGTGCTGGCCTGTCCTCTCATCCCGTCCTTGCCCCCTCTCTCCTCTCGCCACCATCTATCGCCCGCTGTTCGTCGCCCCAAACGATGCAGACAGCTCTCCAGCATCTCCCCCCGCATCTCGCGGCCCCGTACTCGAGGCAATCCCTCTCAACCACAAACAGGAATCCCAACGGCCTCACCACGCCCTCGGTAACCTCCCGCAAGCGCAAACGCACACAGCAGTTCGTCAGCTACTCAGAAGTCCAAGAGGTCGATGCGCAGGGCACAGTCCGAGAGTTCATTGTTATCGAAGACACACCCCCGCCCACCGCCTCACCAGCAACAACCACGCACACCAACGGATACTCGGCATCATACCAACCGCCTGGGACTGCCCGGATAACCCGCGCCCGAGCTGCAGCAGAGGCACAAGCTCTATCCGCCAGCTCCTCTTCAACACTGCCGGCCGCTCCTGCGCCCAAGAAGCGCAAGCGGGATAACGGTGACGACGCTGGCACCCTCACCAAGAAGGCAGCAACCAACAACCAGGTGTCAACACATGCCGTCGCCACAGGAGTCTCGTGGCCCGCCTCTGCCGCTACCACAATCACGACCGCCGTTGAAGTATATTCCCCTCCATTCCTCGCAGTTGCCTATCAGTCTAATCACCACAATTAGCAGGCGTCTAAAGCCCCCAATCCATGTGACGATAAAGAAGGCCATTACATTATTGTCCCAGATGACATTATTTATAAACGCTGTGAGCATGCCCTTCGCCACCCGCCTGCGCAGTCCCAACTGACGTCGGCGCCCAGACCGAACGGTCCGACTGCTGGGTCAAGGGACCTTTGGGAAGGTCGTTGAAGCGGTCGACATCGAAACAGGGAAGCGAGTAGCTGTCAAGATCATCCGTGCTATCCAGAAATACCGCGACGCTAGCAAGATTGAAGTGCGCGTCCTTCAGCGGCTCAAGGAACGTGATCCATTGAATCGGCAGTATGCATCGAATGTTTCCCAGGCACATCTCGGCGTCTAACCTCCTCACCAATAGCAAATGCATCCATCTACTGCATTGGTTCGACCATCGGAATCATATCTGCTTGGTTTCGGAACTTCTGGGCATGTGTGTGTACGATTTTCTCAAGGAGAACGAATTTGCTCCTTTCCCCCGGCATCATATACAATCCTTCGCTCGGCAACTACTCGGGAGTGTCGCATGTAAGTGGACTTGGTCTCGAAAATGCGCATATATACTTATTACTTGCCTACAGTCTTGCACGACTTGCACCTCATCCACACAGACTTGAAGCCAGAGAACATTCTCCTGGTTAACAACGGCTATCGGACTATCCAAGTACCTGGCTCTGGAAAGGTACAAATATTTTAAGAATCCGATTATTTTGCCTGTCTTCATGTTTTACCCCTTTTCCAGCGGAATGCGCCCGTGCGAACAAAACGCATCCTAGAGTCGACAGATATCCGGCTCATAGACTTTGGATCCGCAACCTTCCAAGACGAATACCACTCGACAGTCGTCTGCACACGTCACTATCGTGCGCCGGAGATCATTCTCGGTAAGCCCCACCGCCACGGACCGTCGCCAAAGTGCTCATCACTCGCCAACCAGGCCTCGGATGGTCATACCCCTGCGACGCCTTCTCCCTTGGCTGCATTCTGGTAGAGTTCTACACCGGCGCAGCACTATTCCAGACACATGACAATCTGGAACATCTGGCTATGATGGAGATGGTCATGGGCAAGATGCCCGAGCGGTTCGCGCGCGCTGGTGCTCGCTCGAAGCCAGAATTCTTCAAAGAAGGTAATAAACTTGACTGGCCAAAGGCCAAGTCGACAACACGAGCAAGTAAGAAGGAGGTCCGCGCTACACGAAGTCTACCGGTTAGTCGCCGCCGTCGTACCATGCGATCTGTTCATGGTGGCTGATGTCTATGTTCCACACTTCAGGAGATTATTCCACAAACCGACATGATTAACCGGCAGTTCCTGGATCTTGTCCGCAAGTTGTTGGCGTTCGACCCTGCGCAGCGTATCACCGTCAAAGAAGCACTAAACCATCCTTACTTCGCGCAAACCGTCCCAGTGGAGATTTAGGGCGCGAGCGACCAACATCCCGTGGACGTCCATTTCTTACATTACCTAGATCACTATGCACCTGCATCCCTGGCTTGGATCGGACCTATCAGCCCCTGTAACTCTACCCTCCGTTTGCGCGTTCGTGCTTTGTCATACTCTGCGAGTTGTCGTCTCGAGGTCGCCCGCATGTACTTTGTACGTCCCTGTAAAGCCGCACCGTCGCCTTTGTTTCTCACCTCTTGCCTCATTTTCAAGCTTTTCAAGCTCTCGTGTCGTGTCCATCTTTCGTTTTCCCGTAGGTTTCGACTCCTTTTGACGCATACATTATCAACCCATTTTGATGCCGCGACGCCCGGCCTGCCTTCGACTTCGACTGCGACCTCGATCCTGCCGTCCCCGCGCCCCCTTCGCCTTCACATGCTTCACGCTCTATTTTCGTTTCCTTTTCCTTGTGCCATATGCCGTTTTGTTTACCTCTTTTTTCTTTTCTTTCTGATTCCATCTCCAGTCAGTCTCAGTCTCAGTCTCGTCTGTGTCAGCTATATCGGATCCTCCTCTCCTCTCTCCTCGTTCCTCCCTTTCCCTCTCCACTTCTGTGTTACTTATGTGTGTACACCACCGATACAACAACGACCATATAGACAAGCCCGCCGCCCGCCCGCCTCAAGCAAACACCCGTGAATAACGCGAAGATCCGGATCCGGAGTCGGATTCGTTAATACGCATTGACATTTGTAGCCCTGTTCAATATCCGGGCGTCGTCGACGGGATCGCTGACTAGTAGCTCCGCGACCCGTTCCCGTCCCCCGTGCCCCCAATTCCAGCCTGATACGAGTACAACACACCCATCAATGCGATGATGCAGTTAATACCCCCGATGGGGGCGGGAATGAACGGGGATGGGGGTGATCTGCGAGGACCGAGGACCAAGGTGCGTTCTCCTGGGACTAGTACTTGCGTTCGTCATGGCACGCACGTCGCGCGGACGCAGATAGATCGTTGGCTATGGCACTTGTGAATCTGATGCAGATGCACGCTGAGATCCGGCATGGGGCGCGCGGCGTGCGTATTATTGTATGCGACGATGTTCCGTTGGCGCAATGCAGTCCGGTACGGGCCGCAGGCGTGAGCTGCACCTTATCCTCGCAGGCAGTTGCTGACACTCGCAGTCCCGCCGGGACGCCTGATGCTTGATGCAGATGCTTGATGCTGCAGCAGCTGCTGACCGCGAGCACCGTGGCCGCAGCCGCGTTTCCGCCGCTTCTTCGTAAGGCCCGTGCGCAGCTGGCTGGCTGCGGCGTTCACGGTACGCGGTACACGGCGTACAGTACAGCCTACGTATATACAGCCTACGGGCGGCAGGCTGCAGAAACGTGCGTCGTCCGAATCCGAATGCGGCACTGGTGTCCACGGCGACTTGGATTCGGAGTCACAACGGGCCTGGGAGATCTGGAGTGGGAGGAAGGCGGCTTGCGCCCGACTTGCCAGAGCGGCTTGATGGGATTAGTTATACTTACTACGCCTGCCTGATGGGGAACCGGGAGCGGAATTGGGCGATGGTGCCGAGGATGATCAAGGCGAGCGACGGCGCCCTGTGGTGCGGCCGTTGCAGCCTGCAACTGCTTGCTTGGGATACCTGCTGGTGGCTGTACGGAGGGACGGGGAGTGGATGGTCCATCTTGCCACGGGGTTGTCAGCGGCAGGATATGGATTGAAGTCGCCAGGAATTTCGGGGTGTCGGGCGCATTCATCGCGAGCGTGAGCTTGCTATTCATGTTCAACTGGGCGGGTGCGCATGCCCTCGTCGGACCTCAGGCCTCAGATTTCAGTCTGTGGTGGAGTGTCACCATGCCGTTTGTGCCAGTGTAATACTCAGTAATACGTGCGCGCCATCTGGACCGAGGGTGACCTGTCCATCATGCTTCTTGATCAGGTGCCAGTGAGAGAGCCCGAAGGGAACTATGCGCCTTGGGCTTTGTCAACGGTAGCTGGAGGTCGCGGTTGGTGCCGGCGGCAGTTGCGCCACGCTGCTGCCTCCTTTTTATCTGTAGGGTTGGTTGACCATGCAGACGACTTTCACCTTAGAGATGCCACTGAGAGGAGGGCCTGAGAAATTTACCGAGTAGTTGATGATTTACCTTCAACCTTCCTACCACCAGTGAATTTGTGATCTACATATTCTGTTTAGTTGAATAAAACCAAATGAAAAAGGAAGAAACCGCGACACTAATCTGTACATGGTACCTCGTCTTTTCTGAATACAGCTGGAGGTGCAACGACTTTGTAATGCGATATTCGATGCAGGTCGGGAAGAGAGTCCGGGTCGAACTCTGCTTGAACCGATTCGGACGTTGCCGATTGGTCCGGGCGCTTGATGTTGTTACTTCGACCCTTTGAACGCGGCGGAGACAACTAGACAAGCAACTTCTGAAGCTGGAAGCACTCGACTAGTAACGCGCACAAGTAGTCCAAAGCTCGTCGGCAATCACTTCACACTCCCAGCTGCTCTAGATCTCCACCACTCANTAGAGCCAATTGTGCACCTGTCAGGATCACCGGTGCATATCCTCGACCTTCAAACACTTGCGAGGCATACCTTGACACCCCTCACATCAAATCATGAACCCTTACGATGTGTACGGGGCGTATACCATACTCTACTCGACGATGAGGCTTGAGGACGACGACGGGCTCATCCCCCATCCAGTATGTTATCCCCAAGCCAATGTACGCTCTGGCTGAGCGGCGCTTCATGCTAGGGTCGCAGAGATCAAAGAATGCTCCGATCAGAACCAGGAGAAACCGTAAGTCCATTTACTCGGAGTGTGCGACGTCCCATTGACCATGATACTTTAGAATGGTCGGGCAACGTTCACGAGCGCTCTTCCATTCACCCCGCGCTATGTCCAGAACAATCTGGCTGGGGTACCCGACCCAGCGACAACGTACCAGGAGCGTGTTCGAAAGCGCCAAATCATGCTCGAGAACCCACAGAAGGCGAGCAGGGAAAGGCTCGAGAGGGAGGCCAACCAGTCTCGTAAGCAGGCAGCGAAGGCGGCGAGGCGGTTGGGGGTGATGAACAGGAAGGAGGCCACAGAGAAGGGGCTGTGGAAGTTGAAGAAGGAGGAAACGAAGTGAGTACCCTCTGCGTCGAGTATCGATTTGAGCGCTTTGTCTCACATAGGGCAGATACGAGCTGTTCGTTCCTCTGCATCAGATGTGGATGGGCTACATGTCCGAGCTCCTATCATTGTTGCCTGCGCCTGCATCGGGAACGCCAGATCCAGCTGCTGCTCCAAGCTCGGCCGGGATGCATGCCAAGTTGGTGAAGGCAGATTTTCACGGTTCCATCATGACGGGTTGGTACTTCCAACATTATTCGACGTTATCTTTCCTATCTATGCTCATCTTAACTATAGTATGTCGGAGTAAAAATTCTGCTCTGGTCGGCCTATCCGGTATCGTGATACACGAGACGGAGAACGCGTTCAGAGTCGTGACGTCGAAGAACAAGATGAAGCGTCAGCCTCCTTTACCCCATGATCTTTGAATGCACCTAACAAATCCCGCAGTTCTCCCGAAGCACGGTTCCGTATTCGCCTTCTCCGTCCCCCTGTATTCCACAATGCTACCTCCTGCTTCTACGGCATCTTCCAGCTCCGCCGCACCTTCCAAGCAGACGGTCTTGGACATCCCGCACATCGAGTTCGAACTCTACGGGAACCAGTTCCAGTTCCGCTCAGCGGAGCGGGCTGGCAAAAAGTTCAAAGCGAAAGAAACAATCGAGCTTTGACAGCGATCATCGTGTGTCCACGACCATACCCCTCCGTGTAGCCTTAGGTGCGACGATATGGTATCTATCAATTTATTGATCATGAACTGACCTCTCGCTATGCAGTTTTTATTGTATTGTGCTCTGCGCTCTTTGCCACTTATGATATCATTGCAGTCACAAGCCTTGGTCAGATACGTGGTCCTTTCGATCGATGTCTTTCAGCTGCACAACATTTGGCTTCAACGGGTGGTTGTGAGCATACTGATGTTTCAAGGTGATATCGCGTCTTTAGTCGGAGGGCGGATATCAAGGGATCAGTCCGACAGAACAAAGCATGCCGCTTTCTTCCATGAATATGACACCTTTGTGTCTGGCCCTTTCAGTGACGTCGCTCATTAGCTCTCCCGACCCTGTGGCATCCAAACACAAGTGTATATGTATGGCGCGGCAGATACAGAGATGCTAACAACTAATACCAATAACTGCCACACCCATGTCTACCTCACCACTCGGCATCTCTCTGGATACGTCGGCGCTGAACCCATCGCAGACTTCGGACTCCGACGATGGGGACACACCAATCGCACTCACGAGAGCGCTGCCCACACATGCTCCGGAATCCTCCGAACAGAGCACGGCACCCACAGAGCAGCAGAGCGAGCCTGCAAACGACACCCGCAGACGCCGGGGGCGCGTGGTACGTCCGTCAGCCCAATTCTAAATTGACATCGACAAGACACTCACATGAAAATGGTGCCTGCTGTCGACGTGCTGCAGTCGGACCAAAGCACGATGACCGACTCGACCACGTACAGCTACGATAGCGCCGACACTGCGAGCCGTGTAGTCATCTCGGGGCCGTACGACGCGGCGACGGACGAGCCTATTCTGCGGCGATCCTCGCTGCCCGTGCTCAAGCCGCGCTACCCGAGCGACCACCCCTCGCTGCAGATCCGTGCTGTGTCGCTCCAGGCGTACAAGTGCACAGACGCGCAGCCCGAGGGTGCGGGCGAGTAGAGGGTCGAAAGGAGGGGGTTATGGTATATGAGGGACAGGAATGATTAAAGAGGGTGTGTGTTCAAAGGAGGGGATGTGGGGGCGCTCAGTCCCGGATGCTGGAGGTGCTGGATGCTGTCATGAGCGACGCTACATCGTCGCTGGGATCTTTGGCTGGTTCGAGGCTGTTATATAGCTACTGGTGTATGTTCGTGTTTGTTGTACTCTACTCCGCTTATTGTGCAGTTGTGGCCTCGATCGAAGTAATGTGGACCGGGACAATACTACATAGGATCGTCGTGAACCACATGGAAGTCAATCTACCTGCGGTGTGACGCAGATCATCTCGCTTGGGACACAATGAACATTTCATTGTACTCGCCATGCAGGACGGTACCATGCTATCAACTCAACGACGCAGTCTCCGCAATGTCTTAGGTGTCAGTCTAGATCTGAATCTCATCACAATCTTAGACGAGAACACTTCCATTAGCAAGTAGTAGAATAGCGAATGCAGACACAAAACGAAAACAATGACAAAAGTACGCCCCCCTAATAAGCTCAGCTTCGTATGAGCTTCGCGAGCTGGATCGTGTTCTTCTGCACATTAGTGGAGAAATACACGTTCTTGAGGAAAGTGTCCCCAACCAGCCACTCGTTCGCGCCGGCAAACTGACCGCTGGAAATCCCAGAGATGCATGTTGAGGGGTCCTTCGGGTCGGCGGGCATGAAGGCGATATCGCGCGGGTCGATGGTGAACACCTTCC